>OX183136.1:33756721-33980252 GCA_945261195.1 Cryptosula pallasiana | reverse complement strand
AGAGGAGATATATCAGGAGTTATATCTACATTAAATAAATACATTGATTAAAAATGAATCAATATATGATTATACACATTTATTGTATAATAAGTAAGGAAAATCTCCCCATATAATAAGTAAGAAAAATCTCCCCATATAATATAGTTAGAATCAGTAAATAGTAAGTAATACAAAGCACTAGGTTTTGTAATGACAACCAATACACAGACTTTTTTTATACATTCATTAATATATGGATAATTATGTGCATATTTATGACTATTTCTGTATAAAATTTTGGAAAAAACATCATCAAATTAGCTCTCTAGATGGTTAAATAATTGCAATAGAAAAACATTACATCTAATTTTTTTGACATTCTTAAATTTTGAGAAAATCATCATACTGGAGAATGTAATAAAATAGATATCATAATAGAGTGTAATAAGTTGAATATATAGAGTTAAAGTCTATAAAAACTTTTTAATTTGTAAGTATTTGATGATTTACAAGAAATATCATCACATTCAGGCTCAATGATGAGGAGAAGATTTTCTTCAAGTTTAAGTTTACTATTTTCCGATATAGACAGAGAAAGTTTGAAAAACCCTCCAAATCATTATAAATAAAAACTCTATAAATCGACGGCGTTGAATTTGTAATTGATACTGAATTGTTTTCGCATATGATGTATCTATCACACACACAATCAGTAGTAGTTTCGATTTCTTCAGAATTGTATATAGTAGAGTTTGTAGGGCTTGGCTGTTCCAAAATTAAATCGACTAAACCCAGAGCTTGTGGAAGAGATGAAATTGATGGTGATAAAGCTGGAACTACTGGCTTGTTTGTAGTTTTTGTTGTTGTTGTCTGCGGAGTTATGGTGATTATTGAAGTTATTCTTCGAATCGCAGGTAGTGATCCCTCATCATATAAACGGATGTAATTTAAAGCTTCATCAGTTTTGCAAACAAAGTAGTGTTGAGGCCACATATCATAAGTGTCACAGCTTCTACGTCGGAGAGTAGGTTCCATGAGACATGTGAGTCTTTGCATACGATATTTTAAGTTTTTACTTAAAATATGAGTTACTGAATCAACCGCTTCCATATTAAGAGTTCCCTGAAAACATCCAGACGCTCTATGAGATAAAGTGAATGGTTTTATCTCTGTTACAAGACAATAACCGCTTAGGATTGGGAATAATAGGAGATAGATTCGATATCTCATTTTTATTCATAGTGAGAGACTTTTAACCTAGTTTATGCTTTCATCATCTAGAGTTAACTGTCTTGCATGCCGGTGAACTTTGGTTAATATGCTCCAACTAAAGTTCTATATATATAACTTTGGGATCGCATTTGTCTTTGTTATCTCCTTGACATGTGATGCTGATGATAATTTTGTTTTGAATAGATTTCAAACTTTCAAAACTCGAAAATGACAAATTTACACCTTCAATACCATCGATGTTAGTGATGACAGTAGCTATTTTCGGCTTCTCGTTGGTCAAATGAATGCATTCCACACATGCAAAGTTGGTTGTCTCAAACTCTTCTGTTGGTGGACAAATCAAACGTGAGGTGTTGTATTCAAATACACATAATTCATCATTCCAAAATAGTTTTGTATTTTGAGTAAGACCTTCCGTATTATTTTTAACCCCTATTGCGCATTCCTCCTGATTCAGAGTGTATTTTGTTGGTGTATTGCAGGTCAGGGTATCTGTAGGCTCCTTGTTGATCGAATGATTGGAATGAGCGCATCGCATGCATGCATTTTTGAATGTCTCAAACTGTCTTCTTATTGGACAGATCACACGTCTGCTGTTGTATTGAAATGCACATAAACCTCCATTTCGATATACTTTTGTATTTTGAGTAAGTCCTTTCGTATTATTTGTAATACCCATTTCACATTCCTCTTGATTCAAAACGTATTTTATTGTAGTATCACAAGACACAGAATCTGTAGAAGTTGTGTCCTTGCAGATCCAAGAAGCGCTTTGAGGGATGAAAAAACCACAATATAATAAGTCAGGAGGGTAGAGTCGCACACAGTTTTTTCCATTTTCATCTTTATATCGTATAGTCCTTTCGAAAGGTGAAAAAACCAAGACATCATTTTTATCCATAGCTCCGGCTATACATTCATCAATTTCGTTGGTATAGAATACTCCACTAACATTGGGAAATGTTAGTGCCAGTAGCAAGATAAATACGCAGCTCATTTTTTAAAATGTTTTTGCTTTCAGTGTTGAAAGTTGAATACTTTCTTTCTTGATGTTTTTTCTATTTATACGTAAGTGGCTAGTGGCTTGTTCAGCTCTCTCAACCGATTTTGAAGATGTGAAACAATGTCATCAAAGTGGTTACCGAAATGTAAATATGGTTCCAATCGAGATTGAGACAAAAGAACATGTGTTCCTGTCCAGCGAAATGAAGTCAAACCTCTTAAAATCGAAATATCTATCAAATCACCCAGCTCAGCATCTTTCAAACATTGCTTTATATCAATCAGTTCGATCGCTCTTTTGAGATCTTCAAAATCTATCAACTTGGCTTGCGGACAGCATACTTTTGGATCAAAGCTCCTAGAACAGTTTAAGCATTCGAGAGGATTTGCTCTTGAAATACAATTACAGCTCAAAAGTATGCTTTGTATTGATTTACGAACTAGATTGAATCCTAACACAAAATAAAATACTTCTTCGGTGATGAGTTGAACAAAAAGAGGATTCGAACGCTCTAAAAGAATGTGTTCAAAATGAGTCCTTATGAACTTAGGAACAAAATCAGCCAATGTACCAATTGACTTGAATCCTTGAGTTTTTCCACTCATGTTTCTGCTGTAGTTCAGAGATAAATGAAGCAAACTTTTTTGTAACAGTTCTTTTATGAGTCTTTAGATATATTTGTCGAATCAATAGTTATTATCGGGTTGACTGAGTCTTCTTTTTCATCAAGAGTATGAGCGTATGGATATCCTTCTGCTATCGCAAGTAATTTATCCTTTAGACGTTGATAAGCCAGTTTGCTCTGACTAGCAGGTAATAGGTAGGGATTTAAACGTGCTCTCAAATTTGTTAACAAAAAGGGAGACTTCAAATCATCAGTGGAAAGATCCAAAAAAGCATTAATCCATTCGTCATGCACCAAAAAACCCATTTTAGCGTTTTTCAAAACTTGTTTTCTATCAATCCAGTCGATAGCATCACCCAATTCTTTTTTGGTAGGTGTAGCACCTTCAACCATTTTAGCATATCTTTTACAAGTGATACATTTGTCATCAACGTGTGAACAGTAACAGTTTAGAAGCGATAGATTGGTTGCTTGCTTGTAAAAACTCCCTCCTAGTACACAGTATACACATTCCTCCGTAAAATAAATCCTCAACATTTCATCAGAAACCTCAGCCAAAAAAGTCTTAGGTCCTATAGCATCGGAAGCTTCTTGGTGAGCAAAGTCTTCAACACGTATCATATTTGTTGTTATTCCGTTAAATTACAAAACTCGAATGATACGTTTTCAAATTGAAATACCTATTTAACCATTCATTACTTTTTCTTTTTTTTTGAGGTTAATTGTTATGCTAGCTCATGTAGATCTTCATAAATGCTTTAATTTCAACCTGACAACCATCGATTGGGCAAGGTTTTACTTCTGATGAGCATTCGGTAAGTGCTTTTTCCTTACACTCACTACAGTAAATGAGATGACCACATGGAAGAGAGATATGATTTGCAATTACTTTTTTTTCATGCGTCTCAGACACACATTGAGCGAGTTTGCTTTGCTTAGTTTGATCTTTATCTTTTTTTAACGAATCAATTGATTTAGCATAATTTTTTAACAGTGTTGATGAATTCTCAACAGATGTAAAATCATTTTCAAAAGCATGTAAGGCTTCAATCATGAAACCTATTCGCTCAAAAGGTTTTCTATTTAACACTAAAACTTGTCCGATATCGTTTTGACTGTATCCTAGTTTTTTGCAAATAAGTTTCATTTCTTCGGTGTCATTGTTGTGCGTTATTTGTTTTGATTTTTCTCGATATTTTTCAACCCGTCGCTTACATCTTTTGCCTTTTTCCGTTCGATGTAAACATCCTCAACATACTCTTCACCTTTACTCCCGAGTAAAAAATAACAGTCTGGGAACCATCGACAGTGTTCCTCCCACGGTAGATCGCTCTCTTTCCATTCTTTAAGTTCACCTGAGCAAAAGAAGCATTTTACACTATCTCCGAACTTAGTATAGTAGAAACCTGCATTGGAAAGGAGTTTCATGGAGACTTTACCCTTCCATTGTTTGAAACTGTCTTCTCTAGATTTTTCAGTAGCAAAACGTGGTGTGTCAGCATGATCAATTGATATACCTAGAGGTAATACTTCTGCAGTTAAATCTCTTCTTCTGGTCTTTTGTTCTTCCATTGTATAGCTTTTGACAATTGAAATGTTTTTCATTTCATCCGCAAGTAGTTTCTTAGGTCTATACACACGATTGTGAGTGTTAAATCCTCTAACAAATCGAAAAAACGGAAAACTTTTAGCATGTTCTTTCATCGGATGTTCATCTTCATCCTTCCAGTTTAGTAATACACCTTGGCAAAAAACACATCGAACAGCGTTGTCTTTTTCAAGGTTATAGAAACCAGCTCCAGACATGTTTTCACCACAATGTTTACCTACTCGTCTCCAATTTGTAAGAAATGATTTTCTTCGATAACTTTCATCAAGCATTAAAGCCTCTCTTTCGTAAAAAGAGAGTTCATTGTAAATGAACTTGAAAAAGTCCGTTGGGGAAAGTTGCGCAATAGTTTTTTGTAATTTTAATGACAAAAGACTACAGTGATTATCCGGATAAGTTGCGACGACATAAGTTATTGCAGTGGTATCAGGAAAAGTTCGTTGTAAAAACAACGACGAAGTAACGAGTAAACTATCATCTATCCATTCAGCGCAGTCTTTAGTATTTTCAAAGCAATCCCGAGTTTTTTGCATTTCTTTTTTTTCATTATAAATAGTGTTTGCTACATATCTGTTGTTTGTTACTCGACACATTATTTATATATATACTCGACACATTATTTATATATAATACAAGTAGTAGCTTCAGTTATTACTCAAGTTGAAGTTTTGTTGGAAATTTCTTTCCCTTTAATCTAGTTCGTTGTTATTCTAAAAAAAAAATGATAATGCTTTATAGCAAAAATAAAAAAAGACTAAGGTTTCAATTTTTTTCAATATACTTGAATTGATTACTGTTGTAATAGAATGTAAATATTTACATCAGAAATGAAGACTTGTCTTTCTTTGAATTAAAATGAATGATATTCCTAGTTGTTTTGAACTTGACAGCTGCTTTCTATAAAATTCGGATGAAGAAGGAGTACTTTTTTCATTTTGAAGTCCTGAAATAATAAGAATAAACATAATTAAAACTTACATACAGCGTTTTTTGGTATCTTAAATAGTGAATAATCTTGTTTTTTGTCCAGAAAATGTCTTCTTGTTTAAATTGATTACAATTAAAACAAAATATAAATACTTACATCACAAATGAAGACTTGTTTTTCTTTGAATTAGATGAATTATACACATAGTTGTTTGAACTTCAGCTGTTTCCTATGTAACTCAAATGATGAAGAAGGAGTGCAGTAGTAGATGATGATGTAGTAGATCTTGTTCCTTCAGTTACTAACGATGAAGTGAATGCTTTCTGTATGAAAACAGTGCTTCTTATATAGCTTAAGTTGCACTGCTATGAATCAGCATTATTTTCACATGAATGGAAACCGTTGCTTTCGCGGGAATAACAAAATTATTTTCACGCGAATACAAAGCAATGCTTTCGCGGGAATAAATATTTTATTTTCACGCGAATACAAAGCAATGTTTTCGCGGGAATAAATAATTTATTTTCACGCGAATACAAACCATTGCTTTTGCGGGAATAAACATTTTATTTTCACGCGAATGGAAACCGTTGCTTTCGCGGGAATAAATATTTTATTTTCACGCAAATACAAACCAATGTTTTCGCGGGAATAAATAATTTATTTTCACACGAATGGAAACCGTTGCTTTCGCGGGAATAACAATTTTATTTTCACGCGAATACAAACCAATGCTTTCGCGGGAATAAATACTTTATTTTCACGCGAATGGAAACCGTTGCTTTCGCGGGAATAAATATTTTATTTTCACGCGAATACAAACCAATGTTTTCGCGGGAATAAATAATTTATTTTCACACGAATGGAAACCGTTGCTTTCGCGGGAATAGAAATTTTATTTTCCCGCTAATACATTGGTTTGTATTCGCGGGAATCAATACTTTTTTTTCACGCGAATGGAAGCTGTTGTTTTTGCGGGAATAAATATTTTATTTTCACACGAATACAAACCAATGTTTTCGCGGGAATAAATAGTTTATTTTCACGCGAATGGAAACCGTTGCTTTCGCGGGAATAAATATTTTATTTTCACGCGAATACAAACCAATGCTTTCGCGGGAATATCGCGTGAAAAACTGCTGAGTCATAGATATATTATAAAGAAGGTTTCATAGGGTTAATTAGTAGAGCTTTAGCTATTTAAGAACCAGTGTTTTCACACAGAAAGCATCCAGTTCTACAATAGCTAGCAAGGAAGCAACATCTACACACCAACTACTACATTTACTTGAAACTATAGAAAGACTTTCAGTCAATAAGGTGAGAATCGCTAAATAATTCTTTGACATATATTGATAGAAAACTTCAACTAGATTTACTATAATACTTCAGAAAATTAATTTCATGTTTTAAACTTTTGTTCTTATTAATAAAAGATCAAGTAGTTTCACCATAACGCATCAGAAAAATTATTTTGGTTTTGATTATGTGTTTATTTTATAAATATCTAGTTAGTTTATTCTTTTCAAATATTTTTTCAAATTCCAACCATCTGTTACATATTTTTTTTACTCTCTTTTCAGTTCCAACATATTAATAAAAGATCAAATAGTTTCACCATAACACATCAGAAAAATTATTTTGGTTTTGATTATGTGTTTATTTTTATTTTATAAATATCTAGTTAGTTTATACTTTTCAAATATTTTTCAAAATTCCAACCATCTGTTACATATTTTTTATTCTCTTTTCAGTTCCATTTTTTCACTGAACGCTCTGAATATGAATGAAGACCGTAATACCTCATTTCTCTCAACATTCGAACCGTACTCTGATGATAAAGAAAATATCTCTCCTGATTCACATGTAATAAAAAGGAAACTGAAAACAGTTCGACCAAAGCCATGGGATTCGGATAGAAATAAAACGATTGACTATGCTTGGACTTTGAAAGCACCATCTCTTTCTCATCTTTCCTGCTTGTCAAAAAATGCTGCTAGTTTGCTCAATTCTTGCGATACCAATGACAGAGTAATGATTGGAAGGTTTCAACCACTTCACTTAAATCAAACACCATCACTTCTCGAGATAATCTCCATCGAAAGACCAGCTGAGGATGTGTATAAAAACTTATGCATTATCCGCTACAATGTCGAAACATTCGGCAACAGACGGCAAGTGAGGTCCATGGTGAGAAATGAGGATTATAACAAATTAGCTCCAACACAACCGGATGTTCCAAAACTGGTGGTTTTTATGGGATTCGATTCAGACAAGCTTCCAATCTTTCACCCTATCAACTTTCCATCCAATATTTCCCTTGAGGAAGCTAAACAGCTAAGTAGATTAATAAAAAAAAAACACCTAGTCAGTTGATCAGTATGGTTCGTATCGCAACACTCTCTCAATTTGCTGTTGGAAGTGTAATCAGTTTTGAATCTCCTCAAATATCAACTCAGTTAACATTACCTAATGGAGAAGTGGTGATGGATGCGCTACTGGTAAACTACAGATGTTTGCAATACGATGGTTTGATGATGGGAGTTCTATATATACCTGAAAAACATGCTAGTGACGTCAAACGAATTGGAACAGGAGTCATACTTGTAAGAAATCGTGAAGTTAGTAGATTTGGTTATCATCGACATGATATAATCACATTCACAGCATTACAAGCGATAGAAACGGCTCAAAACCTAACCAACAAACTTGATGATTCCAACCAGATGAAGTACTTTACTACAGATGAGGTTGTTGAGAACAAGGTCTTAGTGCTTTCAATGGGAGCGGGAAACACATCTTCTACATCTTTGAGAGAACCAACACCCCCTGGTGAAAACTATATTCAAGAAAAGCAAGTCAGACAACACAACCTAGTGAGTGTTTTTTTATTTAATGTAAACTAACTGATATAAGTAATACTTCCAATTAGATAGAATTTATTTATAAAGCAATTGTTTTTTTGTTTTGCTTTAGATAGAAGAGAGAGAATCAAAAACACTTGATGAAAATTATGCTCAAGAAAAAACAAACCGAACAATATAACTTGGTGAGTTACTCCCCTTTACTATATAATGTTAACTAACTAATGTAAAAAGAACTATAATTCAAATTCATGTAATTATTTTACATTTTTGTTTAATCGTCCTATACTAATACATAACTTTTTATTTTAGTTCATTATGGAATCAAAAGTACATAGAACAGAAGTCTTCCTTCCTTCCTAACTTATAACATCAGTACAACAATGACAACATTGTAAAGAAAAAGACTATGCATTGATTGACATTACAAGTTGTAGTGCTCTGTACTACTTAGTATTTACTAACTCTAGCTATATTATACAAGAATATTTTCCTACTTATTATGTAATAAATGTATATAATCATATATTGATTCAATGTAGTTATATCTCCTCATTCTTCTCTCCTCTCTCTCAAAATATCATATGAGTTCGAGTTATGTAAAAAAATTATCAAAACTTAAATGCCATACATTCAAAATCTAGCTGCCATATGAGTTCAAGTTAAGTAGAAAATAATCAAAACTCAAATGCCACTTAAATGCCACTCAAATGCCACTCAAATGCCCCTCAAGTAAAATACAATATAAACTCGGCGAATTCATCCAACGCCGTAACCCATTGCATTCACCCCAGATAATAACCCCACAAAAAAACACTTGGTAGGGAGATCTGCTCATATATTACTACTGTTCTCTAACAATAACTTTACTGCGCTAAGTACATGCACGTACAACAGGAGCACCATTACTCGAGTAGTAATACATAAGCAGATCAGCCTGAACCTCTGCTGGCCGAAATTAGCTTTGAATAGTTCGCCTTCAAAGTTCGGCCTCTGCCTTGCACTGAACAGATCAGCCGAACCTCTGCTGGCCGAACCTAGCTTGACTAGTTCGCCCTTCAAAGTTCGGCCTCTGCCTCACACACTGAAACAGCTAACGCAACCGACAGCAAGACAGTAAACTAGGATGGTCACACACCATTCCCAAGGATACTAGTCGACCTGTGGGCAGGTTGTATTGCTAGAGCACTAGACACAGTTTGCCATCACAGTTCGGGAGGTTGTGCAGGTAGGCTGAGCTACCAACTCACACCCCCACAGTGAAATCCTGCACAATAGATAAGAAAGATAGATAATAATATTATTTATTTATATTAATAATTAATATTTACAATTAATAACGATAATTATTAAACCATCTACAAGTATTATTATAATAATAATTAATAGTACAATAATAACACTTATAATGATTATTAAGTAAATAATTTATTATTATTTTATTATTATTAAACTAATAATTATTATTTTATAATAATAAAAATAAATATTAAATAGTAAAAAATAATATCTATCTATTGTTCTGTTGTCATCAAACGATCAAATCAGCAAAAATCTTTATGCAGCTTGCCTACTTGCTGTTTGAGCATTACTACCGACAAGCATTAGGAAAGGAAACCCACTTACGAAAGAAGAAACTATAATAATCAATGGTAGCTGGAGCACTGGATGAGACTACCTTGTCAATGACACCGAAGCAATAACTAGACCAGCAGCAATTCTCACCAGTTGTGTTAACCATAGAGTGTATACGTGCAGTTAATATCTAAAACCAACACGCTAGCAAGCGCTAAAGCACGAGGGAGGTGATGGGAGAGTGCTCACCAGTCGTTTTGAGGACAGTGGCCAGCCTCCCGGGCAGAGCGAGGTTTTTTCACATTAGGTATTAATTGTGAAGAATCATAGATGTGCTGCACCTAGGCGATTGTGTTACCTTAACTATGCTGAGTATTCCTGTAAGATTAAAAAGTGGCAACGCAACAATGACATGCAATGAACTGATGTAATGCATTGCTGGAATATACTGCACTGAACTGAACATAAGCTCTGCCGTTTATAGGTAGAGTTACAGGAAGTGTTTGGCCTAGTTTGCTGAACACTTCAATCACACATAAGAATTACAAGAGTTGACCAATAACAATATGTATAAGAATACCAGCCAATAATATGTAAGTAAATAAGTTAAAGGAAACTGGTGCCCAGAAGTAAGGGGCGGAGTCTATGGGCATTCCAGCCAGTAATAGCTTTGTATTCCTCACTCCAGTAGTTCTTGGTCTTTTACGACCTCTGATCCTGATGTCTCCACTTCTGAGGATGGTAAGCTCCTTGATACAAGTCTTAGAGGTTCTTAGGCTATATTAAAATCGTCAGGCTATGTCAGCCATTTTGTTGCCGGCCCGGGATGGCTACCCAGGGCCAGGGTAGTAATTACCCTGTGCCGGTATAGTGAAATAATTGTTCTAATGCTTGTATGAGCAGATAGGTTACTCGCTATTAATGCTGGATTTGTTAATAGCTTATAGGAGTCACGCCTGAAGCCTGCAGGCTATCAGGGGGCCTTAGAAAGTAGTGGTCACTTATGGTGATTGGTAAAATCCACTACATATATCTATCCTATCTATAAGATTTAGAGCTTTGTGCAGTTAACTTATAGATAATCAGAGCCAGTTCTGCGTTGAAGCATCAAGTCTTGATTTGTTTTAGAATTTATTGTGACCCCCAAGCATCCCGAGTAAGCAATAAATTTTAATCTTTTACATTTTACTTAATTTATTATTATACATCTGGCAGGTTGCCTTTAAAACTCACATTCAGATCGGATAATTTGTCTGAACCAAATTCTAACACAGAATTTAGTAACTGGTCTTTATATATTTGTTTTTATATCGGGGATTAACCCTGTGGTTATCAGTAATGGCTCTACATGGCTTCAAGTATTAACTGAGTGATGTAGTGAAGTGGTAAGACATCCAACAAAGGTAAAGTACTCTTACTTTTCTAGCAAAGAATCACCGCTGTCCTAGTCGTAAAAATTTATTTCCAGGGCACTAATTGTTTCTCAACATAACGCTGAGTGCAAATCGTTTGCAATGTTGTCATGTAAGAAAATAAAATTACCGCTTATCCAATGTGATAAGCATAAAAATACAAAAGAAAACGCATTATTTGGCATCATCATCTAAATCATAGAATAATATTACAGCTCAGTTTAAATACTAAATCATCATAATAAAAAGTAACAAATGCGGCAAATTATGGCTATTGGACTATCAAAGGCGCATTACCTAGAATTCCTTGTCAAAAAAATAGCAATAAGTGTATCATACAACGCTAGCCTTACATATGCACACATTTGACAAGACTATACATTTGATTAGCTATCTATCTCTCTTTCTTAGGATTAGAGTGAAAATTGACCAATCAGGTTCAAGTATGGCACTTAAATACTTAGTATGGAATGAAATCGGATAAGTGACTAATACCTCTAATCTTCAAAGATTGGAAAGTCAAAAGACATTTACGTTGACGTTACTTGCGGATTAGTTCACTCTGGTTAGACTGGTGCGAGTAAAAATGATTGGATTGAGTTCTCTATCATTCCTACTTCTGGCAGCAAACATTCAGACAATCATAGCTCAGGGTAAGTTAATACTCCGGAGGAGCGTTTAGAAGTTATATTATTAGGTTCAGCTATACTGCATTTACCAGATTAGTGTTCTTCTGTTTTGTCTATTGTTTTTAATACTATCCAATTTTCTGAATCTATTTCATTGCATTTTTACTTTTGCGAAGTCCTTTAGAGCCAAATTCTATTATCTTACTTGTTGTTAATCAGTATTGCATTCAAAAGACAAACTTAGAAGCAATATCACGTGTGATTGCATGTAGGTTGTGTGTGTACAAAACTGACTGGATCCAAATACAACTTTTGGATAGAACGCTCCAGTCTAAATCGTCACATTCGGCTCGACTTCCCAAATGTAGCTGCCAGAGACTACCGTGACAGCGATTTTGATAAATGTATGTAAGTGCATAGCTGTGACTATACTTTCAATTTCTTTATAGTTGTTTACCATTTGCTATTTGCCAAACCAGGTCTTTAGTTAATTTTTGTATTCATTGATCCTTCTTTCTCTATTCTACTTTTGGCATAGCTTCATTTGCTTCTAGAAATTTTAATGCTGAAGGGCTTGTATAACGAAACAAAGGACTTATTTTTAAAAGTGAAACTTTCAAGTGTTAATATAAGTGAGTAGTTATTGTGTTTGTATGAGCGGAAAAAGTATTTTTTGGTTCTTTGACCATAGCTTTGTATCCATACTTTGCGCCAATTTTTCAACAACAATGCGGATTCAGTTTCTGAATGAAAAATAATTATTTGGCATCAAACTGTTTTGGTTTATTCAAAAACGTGAGAACATAAAAGTAAACTATTATTGATTGTTAAAAACCTCAAGTTAGGTAAAATGAGTTGTATTGTAGTTCGGTTTCTAACCTCATTCTATGAGTGTCCGGCAAGAGGGGGTGTTTATGCTGCAACTAGAATTGGAAATTACTACTTAGCTAATGTAGCTGCAACAAATAGCCGGCTGGATGTGGTGGTAAGTTGAAAAAAATGATATGTGATGTTTTCAACCTCATACAAGCTTTTGAAGATAGATAAAACTCATCACAGCATTTTGTTAACCTCATAGTTTGATTAGAAGCCTTTGAGACAACTATTACTTTTTATGTGTTGTGAGTCACTAATAAAAAATATGTCAATATAAAAATGAAATATACTTTTTCAGTTTTCGTTTCTATAGCATGATTCTTTACCGTAGAGTCCTAGAGATGAAAAATTTTGTGCAGACGATGACGTTATGTTTAAATACGAAGACGCTGGGGGAGAAGAAGTGGGAACTTTAAGTAAGTGCAGAGAAAACTCTTATGCTACCTATTTTTTTTTGCAATTTGCAAATAAATTTTAGTGGGAAAATCATCTGTAGCTGTTTTTAATTATATTTCTTTCATTGTGCAAAATTTGATAGTCTCTTACTCACTGGTGAACACATACATAAGAAACTACAGCAGGAGTGAAAGTTTACTACAGAACTTATTTGGTAAGAAAAGTATAAGCGCCGTGTCAATAGTCTGACTGTATTTTAGTTTTACTCTACTACATAACCTAGCTAATTTGCAGGGTCGTTCCCTAGCAAAAGATATCTAGGTAAAGCCAACAGAAGGGGTTTTCTGAGGTTAGTAAGGAGACGAAATGCCTGGTTGTCTTTGCCAGCAGTTATTGCAGATTTGGAAGATTCCGTTAAATACAGAACTGGGCTGGTAGTAAAAATAAGTGACGGTGGTAAGTACGAACATTATCTACAAAACATTCAACTCCTTTTGTTCACTGAAAATTTTTTCATATCAAGTTTCATTTGTACACTTAAAAATAGAGTCTATTAGATGATAATGACCTTTGGTTTCTGTCAGAACTATTACCAACAGCAAGGAATTTATGCTATAATGTCTTTGGTAATCATTGAGCAGCCTAGAATAATATGTGGTTTAGATCTGTCACATATATTTTCTATCCAAAAGAATGTAGGCAAATCAACATTTTGAAGTTTGATGATTTAGGATTGTTCTTTAGGTGAGGGAAAGAGACGAAGGCGCCAGGTACAAAGCTCTGGCACTTGTAAGTACACTCATCATTAATTATTAACATAATATTTACTTTTGATTTGATCTCTTAAATCTAAGGAACCTACCTCGACAATGTGACAACTCATGCAGTTACTGAACAAGTAATATTGTATTTCGATTATCAACCCTTAGTGCACAGTCTATACAGTATGATTTTTTACTGGGAGTTTCATCTGTTTACTTGACTTTGTTTATTTTTCTGTTGCTTGCAGTCAAAGTTGCTGTTACACCACTACCAAATGGATCATTTAATGTAAAGAGACTGGAACCTGGTGAAACCCGTAAGTGTACAAAGTTTCTTTTGTAGAACTCTCTGTATGCGCTCTTACTCTAAAATCAATAATTTTGTTCCATCAGCATTTTAATGTGATGGTTTGCAAATTGATTTCTATGATATAACCAGCATAAAAAATTGTATTCATGGCTTCATCAAAACATAAATACAGTTGCTCCAATTATAAAGGAAACCGTGTAAGTCTGTAGTTTTTTTTTTAAAACACTCAAAGAAAATAAACTGAAGCAACTTTTTGCATTCATGAAGGCTTCACTGTAAGTTTTGGCGTTTCACAGTTTATGAGCTGTAAGTGTTGCTGCAATGCATCAGCTTGGGATCTACCTACAAGTAGGTCATTTGTTAACATGAGCAATTAAACCAACCAACTAGTATCAACTTCAAAAAACCTGCTCGGTTTCATTGCAAATCTTCTGAATGTGTATAACTGATTATGTTTTTTTATGGATTCAGACAAGCATAATAAAGGGTGGGTATGCTGAATCTCAGACACCTGCATAAGAAAATGGATTAGCTTATGTCTCTAAGTAAACAGATTAATAGCTAATTTTACGAGTTCTTGTCTAATTATTCCACCATTTCAAACGTATTTACTGTTTTAGTATCCCATAAATTTGATTACTTGCTCACAATGGTATGTTTATACATGGGTTTGAAACTTTTTGCAGCCTTCCAGTTTGAAGTTATTCCGTTCCTGCTGTGTGAGAGATTGGATCCAAATGGAAATGCTGTCCAAGGGGTTGCTATAGTTCTGAGGTCTAGTTCACAGGTAATTTTTTCACATATTGTTATGGGGAAGTTTTAAAGCTAGGCTTCTAGTAGTTTTACACCATCCAACAAAATACATTATCTGTTCCTTCTCCGCCTAATTCAACCTGAGGTTACTTCTACTTGAGGTTACTTGGACCTGGAGTAGCTACTCCTTCACTCAATCCACCAAAGCAGAGTCGTCTGCTAGTTTTCAATGCACAAAGTAGTCAACTAAATGTACTGTAGTGATGACTATTTATACAAAAGTGCAGAGTTCAATATACTTGCAGAACGAGCTGATTGACAAGTAAACAGTCTTATATAGGTAACACAAGTCTACAACAGTCGTTAATCAAATAAAATAATATAAAAGTTTATCTGTCAACAACACTAAAAGGTTAGAAAGCAGATTGATTTGTGCAGAAGTAGTTTTATACGCTCGTGCTAAACAGCTGCCACTTAAAGTGGGAAAATTTCAGTTTCTTAAAATGGTTTAATACTTTCGGTAGCCTTGGCTCTATAGGCATGTTCGGTGTGCTCAACGTTTACATTTAATCCTCAGCGGCAGTTTTATGTTGAGGGATTATCAGCCCCTTTGTAGCAGGTTTTTTCAACGTGCATCAACGCTCACTTTTGCGTTTGTCGACGAGTTTACCGTACACGTTGGCCAGCGAACACCTATAAAAGTCAACGCGTTGGTTTTCCAAAGGAGTCGTCTTCTCACTAATTACGGCACTGTACCCTTTTGCGGCATTATAACAACAACGTGCTATCAAAAGTTATGACTTTTTTTCTTGTTTTTAATGGATGTATTATTACTTATTATTAATGTCAACAAATCATTATTTTTAGTACTGTCATTATTATTCATGCTATCACTATGGCCAATAATAGCAATAGTAATATTATAGCTTTCATCCATTCCATTTTTAATTATCTTTATTTATATGATAAAATATATTATTTTATAACAACAGTGAATAATCAGCACACCATTATTAATTATTATTAATTAATAATTCATGTTTTTGCTTGTTGCTGTCATTATTATTCATCATTGTCATTATTATTTTTATCACCATGATTATCAATAACAATACAATTTGCACTTGGTGGTTTGCTGAGTTTTAATAACACTGTGTATAAATAGCAGATGATGCAGTTGTCAGGGCAACAACAATCTCGTAATGAACAGCTACTTTTCAACCCAAGAATTTAGGCTAACAAACTTACGATTGCGGGGCTATATTTATGACTGAAGACACAAAAAAGAGGACAACTCTTGCAAAATTTTGTAAGTTGTACGCACTCGGCTACTCCTATAAGTTATCGTTCGAGGGATAAACGCGTTGATCAAACTTTCTCAAACCAACGCATTGAGACACCGAACACGCCTTATGCCTCCGTGTAATTATCTATTTATAATAATGAGCACTGAACCATACAAGCAGCGACTGAGATACTGCAGGAGATTTCCTGAAAAAAATCAAGTCACAAATTTGTAAAATCTGGGTCAATACAGCCCAGTTTTTAGCTTACATGATATATAAGATAGATTCATGCCTAGCTGGAATAGCCTATCTTCCATTTATATTCTAAGCTACAATCAGTTCACGGCCATCAAACTTTGATTGATATATTGTTACTGGTATGAGTTAGAGAGACTGCTGATTAGGTAAGCTGGCTGAGGAACAGCAGTAACCAAGAGGTCATAGGGGGTCTAGAGGTCAAGGTGACAGTGTGTAGCTAGTGGAAGGTGATGCAAACTCTACTTCTTAGCATTCTTTTCTAATTAGCGAGCTTGTAAGTTTTACGACAGGCTACATGTTTTATTGGGGCACAATTCATGGTTGTTGATCATTGGACACTCATGTTTTAGAATTATTTAGCAGTGGAGACCAATGAAGATGGAGATGTCACCTTACCTCTTGGCGGTTCTGAGGATACTGTAGAAGTGCGTCAGCAAAATATTAACATATTTCCTGGGCGTGGTCAGCCAGTTAATATAGCCACCTTTGCAACTACAACTTCTTCGCCAATTACGATTGCCACACTGCCAGTAGTACAAACCATAAAACCAGAACCAAACATTTCCTTCAATTTCCTTCAATTAAAGGTAAGAGTTTATTAAAGTAATTACTTGTAAATGTATTGCAACAACATTTATGTATACATGATGGAGGTAATTATGAATTGCGTTGAATAATATTTCAGTTTTATGATGATATTGAGAGGAGTAGAAATTCTTTTATATACAAACCCAACATACGAGAACAACGGGCGATTGATGAAAGATTCTTTCAAGTTCTAGAACAACCCGATGGCACTTACCGAATCTTGTCAACGCTACATCCAGGTATTTTTCAGCAAAAAAGTTTTGGAAAATATTAACAAAAGTTTGCAATTGAGAGATTGATTGCATCTTTGTTCGTTCAAGATCGTTACTTGGCTGCCAAAAGAGACCCCAGAGGTTTTGAGCTGGTGATTGCCCCACTGATTTTTGAACCAAACCCATCTCTCTTCTACAACTTTGAGATGACTATTCCAGGTAAGTTGAGGTCTACCAAGTTTGTTTTTCATATATCTGTGAACAGTTCAAAAGTGAAGCAAAGAATAATTTGAAAAAAGAAATATGTTAAATTGTTGGACACTTTATAATTTTAGATCTGTCGAGAAAATTAAATTGTAATATACCAAGTCCTACAGATAAAAACCGTCAGCGCTCTTCTAGACGCCGACGAGAACAACAAAATAGAGCAAGAAGTCAAAGACAAGGTCAACTCCAACGGCAACGACAGCGTCAAAGCCAACGTCAACGCCAACGTCAAAGCCAACGTCAACCTGCATCAGAAAATCAAAGTCTATTTTCTCGCGCTGTGAACTATTTAATAGACAATGCAGGGTAAAGTTGTCAGTAAAAAGATTCTATTGCAAACAGATTTTTCTCAGCAGTAGATTTTACCCGTTTTTCCAATTTTATAAAAGTTTCAGAAGATGAAAACTCACTGGCATATGAATGCTTAACAAATGATACTAGCAGTAGTGAAATCATCATTATCTTAGTGTAGACATTTGATTTTTCAAAATTTCACTAGTACTATAGAAAAGAAATCTACCTTTGAAACTTGTTCATAAAGCACGGCTGTTTTACATTTAATTAAATTTTTTTATCTGTCGTGAAACCTTGTTTAGTTATTGAAACTTGTCAAAAGTTCTCAGTGTTACCAAACTTCACTGTTGCATATAAAATCTCCAGATATTTATTTTAATCTAAAGTACCAATTTCTTTCAGTTAATGATAAAAAGCAACAAAAAATCCAACATAAAAAATACCACAAAACCACCACTTAGAGGGGATTAACATTTAGCAATGCAAAAATTTACAAACACTTGCCAAGATTTTCCTGAAACGTTGTGTGTTAGAAACTCTCAGCCAGTAAACAAATGAAAAGACTCACAAAGTTGAGAGATCAAGCTCTTTTCTCTGATGACTACAATTGGCAAGGTAATAACTACTTATTTCATAGATGTGATGGATTTCTTGCATCTATATGATTTGGCTGGTTCTTTTGCTCTAGTTGAAAACTGAAAGGCTAAGTCAGTATAAAGATCTGCTAGCCTATTAAATAGTCCTGCATTCAATAAGCTCATCCTGTTTACTGCCATTCGTAGCTTTATCACCTGCTCTTGAACATATGATAATGTGATCAAAGGTACTTTTGATTGTGACACTTTGATCCTGGAACAAAAATATTTTTTTTGACATTTCAAAGTACTTTTGCAATAGTAGAATGTAATAAGATTTTTCAGCTTTGTGAAATGTTTTTTATAGCCGAAACATGGATACTTGAATAATTTCATATTCTCAAAAGGGAATACAGCCTTTAAAAAACTAAACCTCAACACTGTCAGGTCTTCTTCTAGAGACAAATTTTCAGCCACTACTTAGCAACTCTACAAGTATATTCAATACATGATTACTACATTAGTCAGTAGATGGTCATTGTATACAGAACAAAATGGATCATTAAGTTCCATTCATGTTCCATAAAACAAATATCATGAAAACTTTGTTAGTCATTACAGCTGTATAATTCATTAGCCAATATCTCTAGACTTGGCTGTTACTTGGCTACACCTCTTTTCAATGCTGGATCACGGGCTATAACGGCACCAAATAATATGTAACTATGGTGAGCCCTCAATGCACTTGCACTAGCCAGCATTGTGGAGTTACCAACATTTATTTGCTCAATCAGTGCTAGTAGTGCAATGTATCTAATTAGAAGAAGAGGGTGATTATTGCAAAAAACATATTTACCATTCATAAGTTTGAATTAAAGGATTTTATTGGTCTAGATATGGTACAGTCTAACTCTGTCCAATATTGTAACACTTTATCTTCAATCAAACGTCATAAGAACTAAATAAGCAGAAATAGGTGAAATAGTTATTTGAATATGTTAATTCAAGGAAAGTCATTATTTGCGCCTCTGAGTTTGCAGCTTAACACTGCTAGCAAACAGCTTGTAACAGTTTATCTACATACAGCATTTAGCTGTGAAATTGGGCTCCATGGTGAAAATTGACAAGGCCGGCACTGGCTGGTAGTAGGCCAGCTTTGGAGCCTTGCAGGGCCGGTAGGGATGGAAAATGATGGCCCCCTTACCCTAAGATCAAGATTTTTGCTCAAGTGCATGACAAGGCCATATCCAGGACTTTACCGTCACCAGACCACAAAATGGGGCAGACACTAGGCTTTGGAAAGTCCCTGGGCCTTGCAGGAGATGGAAGAACCATGTATTATACACTTCACCCATTGACTCTGCCCATTGCCACTGGGTGTTAATCTTATTTTATCCTTTGCATTATCGGGTAATTCGATGTTATATTCAACTCTGTGTTGTTACTCACTGTAATTACTTCCTGTATCCTGTCTGATTATGTTATTGAGTAAGCCATTTGTTTCGTGCAGTCTACATATAACAGGCTAGAGCCGACATTGCATTATATATCTGAACACACTATCTGGCATGTCTGAGCCAAGGGCTAAGCTGTAGCTGCTAAAGTGTAGTAAATAAATGGCACCGGCCGTACCTGCAGTGTGCCCTGCCCTCTGGAGAGAGGAATAGTACTTTCTGTGGCTAATGAGACCGGAGTTTATTTTAAAACAAACAAAAATGACGCAACTGACCATTTAAAAGCATAAATAGTACAATGGTAAAGCTCCCAGTCTATCGCTTGTTATCCAATCCAGTTAGCTCCTGTATGCAGCCTGGCTTGCTCAGTAAGTTCTTTGTCTTTGGTAAACTTGGTTACATACAACTTAGCATTAGGGGATTATCCATTCAAAGAAATTAATGAAGAAACAGCTTAGGGCTTTTATCTTAGCCACCTTTTATTTAAATGGGATACTCTTACTGTCTGTTGGTTGGGAAGTAATTCAACTGCTAACTTAAACTTGTTTTCATATACAAATATAACTGCTATACATATTTTATACAAGAAGTTATTTCATGGTCACTACAAAAAAACTGAAGTTTAGGGGCAAGTATTGTGAGCCATTGTGCACAAAACAAATGATGAACAATGTTTTGTTTTTATATCGACAGCTCCCTATTTTGCAAGTTTATTTTGTATCAGAGAAGTTGTGTAAACTAATTTGGATTCAGAGTTTACAATTTCTGACTTGGACTTTAAGTTTGAAGAGCGATTTTGTGGTGACAAGAAAAACTGCTGTCTAAAATTAAGGGCAATTTAAAGAGATGAACTCTGTAAAAATAAGTACACTGACCAAGCCTCTCGACATTCGGAGTAGCCATTTACTGCGGTCTCTCAATTTTAAAAGATAGTTTCCAGCACATTGGTTGTGCTTCTTAGTAAATTTGTGTGCCAAATCATTACAGTCTTTTATAAACTTTACTAAATGTAAACAACAATGTAAAGGTTTGCCACGCTCATTTAGCACAAAGAAATTAATAGATAGTGAGTAACTCTTGAAGAGAGTGTTCAGCATGCCATCAATCCGTGTGGAATATTCTGATATTTTTAGCTACTGTAGGAAAGAAATGATCTGATATAAAGAGAGTACCTGCTTGGATTCTTCACTACTGCTGCCTGATAAATAGTATATATATGAAGTTATTGAATTTGAAAGCAAAATTTGTTGAGTATAAAATTTGTCACTACCAACCAATTTTGTGCAATAGATGGATGCTTGTACTCTCAGGTGAACTTAAATCTAAATTGTAGAGTTCACAATAAATGGTAGTGCAATGCAAACTAGTTCTCACAAGCAACCGGCAACAATCGTTTACTTACAATAACAGAACAGCTGTATTTATGCAAGAAAAACTCAAATAAAACCGTTGAAATTTGTGTATCGTCATTGGTTGATTTATTCGCTAAAATATTGTGAGAGATTTGTATGAAGTATCCACCCTCACCCCCCTACCCCCATACCCCCACCCCCCATACCCCCACCCCATACCCCCCCCCAACCCTTGCTGTCTACACCCCGTAAACATAACCTACAACCCCTTCTCCTTTCACCTACACGCAAACTACCCCCACGAAATCAAACCCCAAAGACCCAGACCCTGTGTAGACACTATGCCACATATAAAAGCTACCCAGGGTTACCTCGGGTCTACCCTGGGTCAGCTACCCCGGCCGGGATCAAAAGAAGATGGAAGAGGTAGCCTGAGGCCTGAGGAACCCAATGCCCTAATCAGAATTTGAATTGGACAAATACAACAGCCAGTAGAGCAAGCTAATTACCAGCATGTCCTAATAAGGAATGGAAAAGTACCAGCATGCCCTAATAAGGACTGGAAGATAACCAAGCTAAAGAAAAGAGCAGCAAAGAGTGTCCAGAGCAAACCACCGTGTGCTCAAGACTTTAATTGGTCAACTTTATAAATAACCTTGTATACTGCATTATGATTTGATTGTTTTTACTATTATGTTATATGGTTGGCTCACCCAAATAAGGGGGTGAGTTTTCCTCCCTTTCTCCTATAAAAGGAGTCTTCTTGCATGATTTGGAGCAGAAGTCAAGTGGAGTTGTTAGATACCATTATATCTTGCTAAATGGATTGTGCATAAATATTGTTAATCAAACCTTTGTCATTGTGTGTTTGGGTCTAGGACCCCGTCAGTTGGTAGCGTTGATTCGGAGTGATTCCGAAGTAATATTCAGAAGTTGATGGAGTGACCCCGTTGTGTCTGGTAGCCAGTGTAAAAACTGCTACAATATAGCTTGATAAAGCACCAGATTACAATAGCCAATTTTGATGCAGCTGCTTGTTAGTCGTTATTCATCAGCTTGAAATATGGCCACTTTCTAAGGCGCCTCACATGAACCAGCACCTGTGCATGCTGCACACATGCACAGGTGCACAGGTGTATGCGTGCATCTTGCACAACACGCACTCACGCACACACTTGTACAGTCTAGGACACACACTATCTTACTAAGGGAAACTCCCTTCTCACTTTTGACTCTTACTAGTACAAATTATAGCAATTCTTTACAAAATTCATTGGTTTTTCTATTATATTGTCTAAAAATCATTTGCCAAATTCTCTAAACTTTGCATAGCTTTAAAAAACTTTTTCAAGCAACTCTTTTTTTGCACAACTATGCTTTTAACGGTCTAGTGCAGATAAATCTTGACTGACTGCTAGATAGTGATGCTTATTTCCCCGCAGACCATCATACATTCGATATTTGACAATTAATTGCTTGAGATGTGATATAGGCTTTTTATTGGCTAGGTAGGTAGTGCATGGTAGAGACTGCACAAGCTTCCAACCCGCAGGTAGTAAGTCGAGGTCCAAACAGAGAACTAGAAGTTTTATTGTGTGGATAAAGGTGTAATATGTTTCAAGCTTTCACTAATGAAATAGACACAATTAAATATTTATCTCACCAAAAGAGTCTATTTGTTAGTATGACGCATGGACTTGAGTGACAAGTTTTCCGTACATTCACAAGCATGAATTTTATCACTAATTTTATTTGTTAATATATAAAGTAAGTGAATTTGGCCTACTGCGCCATTGCAGCAATCACTGCATCATCATAGGTCAAAGAAGTTGGTTATGAGATTGGAAAAGTTTTATCAAATTGTGTTGCGGAATAAATTAAAATTTGATGAGAAATTGTTATATATGCTGGCAAAAACCTGACCTTCTACCAGGAATTTATAGACTAGCTGTATAACTGCAAAATCAGCTGCAGTGTCTATGAAAATACAGGAATATATTTGTTTCCTTTATGTTGAAAACGGGGTATAACTTTCAAGATGACTTTTATCTGCTACTCTGGCAACATTTAACTGTAATGTGTTAATGCTGTTATGTGAGATAGTTTTTTGTATCTGCACAATAAATGTTGAGGAAAAAAAAAATTTGAACAAATAATTTTACATATTTCAGAAAGTATCGATGCTTCTGGAAGTTTTTTTTGGTCAGTTAGTAACATGCGGTGCAGAAATTACAAGGAAGAACGCCTGCTGTGCCAATCATGGAAAAAAGGTGAATGCAAAAGTGACTAGAGGCTTACCAGCATTATTTCTGCATTGTTTCCACAGAGGGTAACAGCACAATGGGGATGACTTAGTTTGTGTTTGGTGCTTCGAGACAGTAAAGAGTCTTTCTGTGACCAGCGAGGGGACAGCGGGTAAACAGGGGTGTGTCAAGGACCAAAGGCACTCGGTTCCGTCATCAAGTTATCTGAAAATGAAAACAGACTTGAACACAAGTCTTACAGCTACCAAAGAAACAAACTTGTTAGTTGTAGCTTACCACAGCTTGCGCTAAATGCAGAAAAAGCTAAAACATCTCTATAGAACCAAGAAGCTAATCTACAATGAGTTAACTGCTTGGACGAAAGTAAAATGTCTCAAAAACTCTTAAGTGTTAAAAAAATCTTTTGCTGGCAAGAAAGTGCGATGAAGCAAAGCTGAAGCTTTGGAGCTGTGTTGGTTGAAACAAAACAATTACTTTCACAAAAAAACTATTGTTATTACCTAGCCACCACATTGAGTATATCGTTTTTATTTTGTGCTGATGTAAGTGTAAAAGTTGAAAGTTTACCTATAAATTTAAAAGAGTAGATATTGCTAAAAATTTAGTGTTCAATAACATTTGTAGTAATGTATGAGCAGATCTCCCTACCAAGTGTTTTTTTTTGTGGGATTGAATTCCGGGGTTAATGCATAGGGGTTACGGCGTTGACTAGAGTCGCCGAGTTAATAATGTATGGTATTTAAGTTTTGATAATTTTTTTATATAATTCGAACTCAAGGTTAAAACAAAAATTAGCATATAAATAATTTTATCTAATTTTAATTGTAGTATTAATTACATTGACTAGTTTACATTATATAAAAAAGAGAGAATAACTCACCAAGTCACATTGTCCAACTTGTTTTTTGAATTATAAGCTATCTATTGCTAAAACAAAAAAACAATTTGGAGTAAAAATAACTACAACTACATCTAAATTGAGTTGAAGTATTGTTTACTATGGTTAGAATTTGTTAAATAGAAAAGAAAAACTCTCACCGAGATCTATCGCGTGCCTCGTCCTCTTTTTTAGCAACGTATCCTGTCTCAAAATCATCAAAATCTCCACGTAGAAAATCTTCAAGATTATCATCATCATCAAATTCTAATATCTCTTTGTTGTACTTTGCTTGTTCACAATATTGTCTCCAATCAATGAGACTGAGTCTGTATGAAGAGAAGAATATGAGATCGTATTCCGTATTAAATTTTCCGCTAGTTTTTTTCCCTCTGTAGATCATCACACCTTGAATATGTTGTTTAGCTTCTGCAACGTATCTGTCTGGTATGACAAGCATCTTCATCAGCGTTTCTCCACATTTTTCAAAGGTATAACGGATACAACTTACAGTTGAGTGTTCTCCTTTAAATCGATGAGGAACGAATCTATCAACAGCATCTCGGTAAGGGAAAATCGCACCAGGTTGGAAACTATTAAGGGTCTTGATGTTCAAGAAGCGTTTGAGCTGACCTTTAGTCAACGTACTCAAATATCGTGATTCATCTTCAGCATCCATATTGCTTAGAGGATGTATGCTAACACGTTTGATATCATACCAAAGAACACTTCTATTTTTCGGTTTTCCCTTTCTACCTAAATATACAACGTTAAACAGAGGGTAGTAATTATCACAGTTGAAATTTTCAGCTATTTCAACTGGACAGAAAAGTATTTTGGGCTCGAGCTCATTTATATCTGAAGAACTATTGTAGTGGACTTGAGAATATCTAAATTCCTTCTTACTCAGTGGATGTATCACATCAAACACTCGCATAATGCTTGGGATAGGAAGGTCTTCAAACGTTTTGCAAACCGGAGCCTTTGGTGAGTCAATCGCTTGAGAACCTCTAGACTTTTCCAATTCCCTTGCTCTCCTTTCGTTGAGATATTCAATTGTTAAACGAGCTCTAGCCACATTCTCCATTGTTTTCTTATCAACGGGAGTAGTTTGTTTTCTCACTATTTGTTTTCGTTTACTTACTACTAGCAGTTTTTTTTTCTCTTAGGAGTTGATTTGTTGTTTCTCATTTTGTTTCCTGTTGGATGTGGATCTGTGCAAGGGAGCTCTTCAGAAAGATCATCCATAACATTCTAAAAATAGAAGAGTATTATTTGCATGGGTGGCTAAGAGTGTATTTATTAGATAGAGTAGCGGTAGGCTTAGGTACTAAAAGGTAAGATAAAACTATTGTCTGACTAAAAATTGTTTTATGTGCTAAACATTAAACTTGGACCGAGAATTCTACGTGCACAACGATTGTTGTTCATTATTAATATGGTATTAAGTATGCAAGAGTGTCAAAAGTGGCTAAGATCATAGAGCTACTGGTGACTGAGAGTGTATTTATTAGAGCGTTGGCAGGTGACCACAACAAAGGTGATATTTCATGTATATATATATATGTATTTACTACAAAAGCAGTTAAGACCATATAGTTACGGTAGACTAAGAGTGTATTTATTAAACTGTTGGGAGGTGGTGACAACAAAGGCTACATTTAAATATGCATATATATATGTATTTACTTAATATCATACTGCTTTTAGCATCTCAATGGGTAAGAAATAGAATGTAATAGGTTGAACAAAATATTATGAAATATTACAAAACCAACAAAAATTTTTTCATTAATATGTGTGAAACGTTTCTAACATTAGTTCTAAAATACCTACGGAAGAAGATAGTCCTTCATCTATTTGGACATAATTATGAATATGTTTTCTGAATTTATAAAAAGTTTTTTTGTTCCACTTCATGTTATATAATTGTTCGAAAGTTCTTTGATTCCAAACACTTCTTTCAATTTCTTTTAAAAAATCATTATTATTGACGACTTCTACCGTTAACAAAACGGTTTCGAAACCGCTTTTTATAGCGTCATTAAAAAGTTCTGTAGATTTGTCGTGTTTCCTACAGCGCATCCCCATACTCATCATGTGTTGAGTTATACAGAATATTATAACTTGGAATGTCAAACGTTCTACAGCTTTTTCTTCAACAACATCATTATTTATCACATACTTATGATACATTTCTGGGAGGAAGTCCTTTAAGTAGATTGGGTTTGTTGTTGTATTGTTCTAAAATACAAGCGATAATCAGATAAGTAAAATAATTAAAGGTTTTTTTTTTCATTTTTTTCAACTAGTGCTAAATAGTATTTTTATTAATTCTTACCTTTTTGTCAAGCTGAGATTCCGACTCTACATACAATGGTTGGCTTCCTTCGTCTTGAGTATTCATTCTGAAAAAAAAACGAAAAAATTTGTTTAATTTTTTTTAATCAATTTAAAGATAGATAGGACATAAAGCCTTCAGATAGTTGTGTTAGCTAGCAGAAATAATTGTATTTTTACTCTTATCTTTCTGAAGAGAGAGCCCTAGTAGTTGCAATGGAAGGTGTAGTAGATGTTGCTCCTTTTTCGCTCAATTTTGTTGAACTGGATGCTCTCTGTCTGAAACCCTTGCCTCTTAAACAGCTTAACTTGTACCGATTGACACTGATTGAGTTCAACAAAAAAATGTTATTTGCGGGAATACTTGGTTTATTTTTCATGATTTATTTGCGTGAAAAGAAATTTTTTATTCCCGCGAAAACATTGTGTTTTATTCGAGTGAAAATAAATTTTTTATTCCCGCCAAAACATTGGTTTTTATTCCCGTAAAAATAAATTTGTGATTTCCGCGAAAGCATTGGTTTTTATTCGCGTAAAAATAAATTTTTTATTCCCGCGCAAACAACGGTTTTTATATTCGTGTAAAAATAATTTTGTTATTCTCGCGAAAGCATTGGTTTTTATTTGCGTGAAAATAAATTTTTTATTCCCGCGAAAACAACGGTTTATATTCGCGTGAAAATAGTTTTTCCATTCCCGCAAAAACAACGGTTTTTATTTGTGTGAAAATAATTTCGTTATTTCCGCGAAAGCATTGGTTTTTATTCGCGTAAAAATAAATCTTTTATTCCCGCAAAAACAACGGTTTTTCTTCGTGTGAAAATAATATTTTTATTCCCGCAGAAACGTTGGTTTTCAATCGCTTGAAAATAAATTGTTTATTCCCGCAAAAAAATTGTTTTTATCTACGTGAAGATAAATGTTTTATTCCCGCAAAAACATTA
This sequence comes from Cryptosula pallasiana, assembly GCA_945261195.1. Classification (NCBI taxonomy): domain Eukaryota; kingdom Metazoa; phylum Bryozoa; class Gymnolaemata; order Cheilostomatida; family Cryptosulidae; genus Cryptosula; species Cryptosula pallasiana. The sequence goes on along the minus strand of OX183136.1, from coordinate 33,952,585 downwards.
GTTTTTATTCGTGTGAAAATAAGTTTTTTATTCCCGCGAAAACATTGATTTTTATTCGCGTGAAAATAAATTTTTTATTCCCCCAAAAACATTGGTTTTTGTTCGCGTGAAAATGATTTTTTTATTCCCGTGAAAACATTGCTTTTTATTCGCGTGAAAATAACTTATTTATTCCCGCAAAAGCATTGGTTGTTATCCGCGTGAAAATAAATTATTTATTCTCGCAAAAACAGTGGTTTTATTCGCGTGGAAATAATTTATTTATTCCCGCAAAAAACATTGGGTTTTATCCGTGTGAAAAATTTTTTTTTATTCCCGCAGAAACATTGGTTTTTATTCGTGTGAAAATAAATCGTTTATTTCTGTGAAAACATTGTTTTTATTCGAGTGAAAATAGCTATTTAATTCCCGCGAAAGCATTGGTGTTCTTTTGAAAAACAATACTTCATCAATGCAACCTTATGATAAATGGGATGATTTCAGCTATATAAGAAGCACTGTTTCACACAGAAAGCATTCACTTCAACATTAGCAACTGAAGGAGCAAGATCTACTACATCATCATCTACCACAACTACTAGAAGGTCTTTCTGTATTAAGGTAAATCAACCTGCTGTACTATTGAGTATATATTTAATTTTTTATCGATTTAGATACTAAAAGCAGTATGATATTGAGTAAATATACATATATATATCTTCCGATTATTTTAAAAAAAAATCAAAATCATAACATGGATTTTTATTTCATCTTTCAGAATGTCGAAACAAGATATTTCAAAACAACTGAAGAATGAAAGGCCAGAACCTTCACAAGATAGCATGGTGTTTGATGGCAATGTACTTTTTCAATGCACTAAGATTCCCTTTCAAAATGCCAGAGACAATACCCTGTCAGCTCTCATCATCAAAAGCGCCTCTCTGTTAAGTACTCTATCTCCAGCTCCCCGAAAAAACATTGAAAGCATAGTCGAAATTGAGGATTTACCAATACCAACAGTTATGCAGGTGTTAATCGTCGAATTTCATGATGAAACGAACTGCACCATCATCTGCAACTATAAAAAGGATGGAAAGATAGTTAGAGTGAAGAGCACTATTCCGTCTGAGGCAGGATTACTTGTTGATGAAGCTTCGCAAATAAGACCATTGATTTTGATCTACATGGGTGTTGAAAAGACTGGAAAAGCAATTTTTCGTGCTGCTACAGAAACAGGATGTACTCTGAGGATGAAGAATGCGTTTGATGTGTTACCAGGGAAGGGTATGAGGCAAATCAATGCTTATTTTGAGGTAGCTCGTCTCCAGGATTTTCCAACAGATAGCGTCATATGTTTCCAAAACCCTGTAGTGCTAACAAAATCTGACAGACGATGGAATGGGGATGAAGAGATTCTTTTATTTCAATACAGAAGTGTTGTAGATGAAGAATTATTGATCGGATATATGCGCCATCCTCTTCAAATAGCTTCTGCTGTGTCATCGGAAAGATGTGGAGTTATTGTGTTCAAGGAACTAAGTCGAAACGCAGACAATTCAATTTTCTACAACATCAGTGTACTTGCAGCTCATCAAGCCCTCGTCCAAGCCTCTGAACTGACTGATAATCTAAACTCTCATGATTTTCTCAACTACTTCAATGATGCTTAAAAAGAAAACTGTCCAGAACAAGCGCTCGAGAAGCTGATCTATAACCCAAGGGAATCATATCACTATAGGCGAGTTTTATTAATTTTTACTATAGATTAAAAAAATAGATTTGTGTATTCTTACAACAAAAAAATGCTTAATTTCTCACGTAAATAACAACAGTAAAACAATTTATCACGTAAATGATCAACTCATGAACATTTTTTGTAAAACATTTTTAAATTATATCTATTCCGGATGAAACAAAGGACTTTATCGTGTGTAATCAGTGTATTTTTTTACATAGAATTTGAAAAAAATAACAAAAGTTAATAATTTTTTTGGAAAAATGTGTATTTTTTTACATAGAAGTTGAAAAAATAACAAAAGTTTATAATCATTTTACAAAAATGCTTAATTTCTCACATAAATAACAACAGTAAAACGATTTATCACGTAAATGATCGACTCATGAACATTTTTTGTAAAACATTTTTAAATTATATGAAAAAAAGAATGTTTTCGTGTGTGATCAGCTTATTTTTTTTTACATAGAAGTTGAAAAAATAACAAAAGTTTATAATTATTTTACATTAATTTTTAATCATACTATACTAATACATAACTTTTATTTTAGTCCATTATAAGATAAAAAGTATGCAGAATATAGGACTTCCTCCCTACAAAAATAGAATGAGCTGGACAATGTAACTTGGTGAGTTATTTCCCTGTTCTATATAATGTAAACTATCTAATGTAGCTAAGAGTAAAATTCAAATTCGATGAAATTATTTATATAATGAATAATTTTTTGTATTTTAGTTCATTTTGGAATCAAAAAGTTTACAGAATAAAGGACTTCCTCCCTGAGATATATCATATATCATCGGCACATCAAAGAAGATATGGTCCAGGAAAAATGCAATGTATCGATTGATATTGTAAGCTATAGTAGCTTGTATTACGCAAAATTTAATGTAAAACAGTTTTAAGAATGTCAAAAACTAGATATGGTGCTTTTTATTACAATTATTTGTCCAATACTGTACATTTTAATCATCTAGAGGAATAATTTGGTGATTTTTGATGGTTTTTTTTAAAAAAAATAATGAAAACTATATATTTATATGATTATTTTTAAAAAGGTTAAAAGAAAAGGTGTATAATAAAACCCTGCTATGAAATATAAAACAATTTAAAAGAAAAGTGTGGAATAAAACCCTCGCTCAAAAAATTAATGAAACTTTAATGGAATAATAGAAGAACATTTTACCAAATACCACATTTTCCTGTAAATATATAGTAAAAGTCCCTATAATATCATTAAATCGATTAGTAAAATCTAACGCTCAAATTCTTTATTATCAAGTAGACTTAATGTTTCTATTGCAATTAATTCTCAAATACCGTAAATTTTAACTATCTAGAGGAGTACTTTGTCAATTTTGATGTTTGTTTTTTTTTAAAAATGATAACGTAATACCACATACTTCAGTTCTAATTCGTTTGAACAATTTCATCGGAGACAAAGAATAAAAAGTTACATTGATTTAGTTTTCAGAATTGAAGTTGCCATCGAAAATGGATTGTTCTTGAATGGGTAAATCCATAGCCTCCTCATCCTCATGACAGAAGTTTTCTGATGATTGTGTTTTGAAAAATGATTACGTCATACCACATACTTAAGTTCTAATGCATTTGAACAATAATGAATCCTTTTCGATCGAACATTGAATAGTTATCTTCCTCTCTCTCCGCATTATCTCCAATATCTCAGAGACAGCAATTGTTCTGTTTATAAAATTAATGAAAACTGTATATATAAACGATTATTTTAAAAAGTAAAATTTTTAAAAAAAAATTCAAAAGGAAGGTGTAGGATAAAACCCTCACTCAAAAAATTAATTCTGTATGATGGGTTGTTTACCTAACCATAAGAAAATAATGAAAACTGTATATTTAAACAATTATTTAAAAAATTAATGAAAATTGAATAGAATAAAAGAATATTTTACTAAATACCCCGTTTTTTCTTGTAAATATATACAAATAGATAAATATCTTAGCTTCATATACTTTTTTTATTTGAGTGCAATTATTTCCCAAGGATGATCTTTTTGCAAAAATTTAATGAAAATTGAATGGAATGAAAGAATATTTTACCAAATAGCTCTTTTTTGTAGATGTATACAAATAGATGAATATCTAGCTTCATCTATTTTTTCATTTGAGATCATATTTGAAGGTTTTCAAGATTATTTATAGTATTAGCATTCAATATACTTATTATATAATAAATGCATATAATCATACAAAAATTCAGTTTTGTTCAATGTAGACAGAAATATAGTCATAAATATGTACATAGTTATACATATATACATAAATGTACTCTCTCTCTCTCTCTCTCTTTCATTTTTATTCAATGTAGATATGAATATGAACATAAATATGCATATAGCTATGTATATGTACATGAGTGTTCAAAATTTAGGTGCCATAGAGTTCGAATTAAATAAAAAAAACTATCAAAACTTAAATGCCATACAATATTAACTCGGCGACTCTAGTCAACGCCGTAACCCATTGCATCTACACTGGGATGTAATCCACGAAAAAACACTTGGTAGGGAGATCTGCTCATATATTACTACTAACATTCAAAGTTTCCCTAATTTTCAACTAAGTTTGAAAGCTGAAAAATTAGAAAAAAACTCTTAAAATGTATACTTGAATACAAATAGAAAAGATTTACACTAACTGAAGCTTTGAAAAGTTCAGAAATTTGACCCGCTTTACAAAATAACTTGAAGATTGGTAATAAAAGCACCAATAATATTCTTACTCAATTTCCAGTAAAATGCACCTATAAAATTAACTATTCACTTTTCAGAAGATCTATATCTTGCCATACTGTGGCAATGGATGTTACATAATGGGGTGCTCTCATTTCAGAATAAAAATAAACTGGTGAGTTCAGCTTTTGTTGTGAAATGTCCACGGTGTTGGTTCTCCCAAATTATTTAATTTTATTCTTTTTTCAAAACGCAATAAAGTTACTACTGACTCTCGAAACTTCAAGTTATTATGATGCAGACTTTCAAAAGCATTTTAGCAACATTTTAGTAAATATCAGACAATCAAGCTATGACATGTCATAACTTCATTGTCCCGCAACACAATTGTTACATACCATTGTTTTTCATAAAATATTTTTCGGAAGCAATCTTGTCACCATTTGCTCAAATGGCTGAAGCCATGCTCAGGATGTAAAAAGTAGGCTAAAATTCTTTTTTCGCAGCATATAACTTCAAATAAACAAATTTAAGATGCAGACGTCTTTAATTTGACTGAAGTTTAACTTAGTTCAAAACTGAAGTTATTAAAAAGCCAAAGAATGGTGCTACAGCCACCGAAATGTGGATTGTTATTTGTTATTTTGTTACATTTTGTTACAGAATTGTACGATCTCTCAATTTAATCGTAATACAAAAGTTACTTGGTAACAACCAAAAAACCTTTTGCTTTATAAAATACATAAAAAAGATATACGGCGCTCTATCAAAAGCAATTCTACACTAAACTCTTTGACATTCTGAGCAGGGCTTCAACTCTGATGTGAAATAGGTTGTTTGCTTAGTGGCATGAGAAAATTTCAACAAAAAGAGTTTACTTCATACATGGTAGATCATCTCACTAACAAGGCTACTTTAAAGCTTGTTGAGTTATTTGTATACATCTACAGCTACTCTTACAGGTTATCTGTAGCGCTTAGCTTATATATTTGGCTATTTCACTCAGTTTTTGTATAAAAGTACCTCAGATTTTAGTTGGCAGTTATTCTAGATTGCTCTTAGTAGCTTGGAGTGTTGAGTTGTTTTAGAACAATTTATTGATAACCTAGTAGAGAAAGCATCTTCTTCGGAAAATTGATTGCTTAAATTTGATTATAGCTTTTTAATTCAATAAGTGAAACTCTACTTGCAATGGCTTATGCGGTAAGTTCTGGATACATTTCTTATCTCTTTATTGGAAGTTTTATCTTTAATTTACTTTGAAGTTTTACTTTGTAGTCCGAATATTCAAAGGATTTCTCAAACCTTCAGCTTGGGCCTTTCCTGGTTGACTCTCCGAATTATCCTTGTAAGGATCTATCAAGTTTATGTTTATTTATGTTTAGAATGGCCGTGTTGTCTTTCTGTCAGTATTGTGGTTATTTTAGATATTAACACTCCCTTATACAACAATGAATCGTCGCACTCCCTGCAAGAGCGAAAATCTCCAAACTCTATCGCTTTTGACGGTGAGAAGAATGTAACTCAATACTCATCAGATCTTTGCTGTTACAGTTATTTCTAGAAGGGAGCAAGTTTTTACATTTATTGTTACAGCTCCTTCCACGAAGGTGAACTTTAACCAACATGCGCGCAGTTGGAACTCGATGAACTTGGGAGGCACACAACAGATAATAAACGCCTCACAATTCCAACAAGCTGAGAACTATTTACGACTCCAAGACTCAAGTTTGTTTTTCTCAAATGGCTTTATACAAAATCAGGTTTGCATTGCTGTATGTCAAAGATTACTCATTATTTTTATTCACTTTGTACATGCTGTGACTTTGGCTTTAAATGTGGTTTTCCATTTTTACAGCCAGCTAAACGGGAACCTGTTGTTAACTTCGGAAGTAAGCCTTATGTTCCCAATGGACAGCCCAAGGTTCAAGTGGGAGTTATCGCACCTCCAGTGACTGCATCAATGTATGTACAACGTTCTGATGTAACATCATTGATTATTTGGTCAATTTTAAACTTCAGTACAAAAAAGATTGATCTAAAAGAGTTAGTAACTAGAACTTTTTGTTTTACAGACATTCTAGTAAGAATAACTACATCAATTCAAACTCAGGACGCCCTGTTTTTGTTTCTACTATCGGCTCAAGCAACATACAAGTCTCCAGTAACATGCAGGTTAGTTTTGCTATTTTATTTTCTAATGCGCTTTTGAAATTGTTCACTTTGTAGTAACAAATATTTATAATGGTGAAAACGTTTGCAGAATAATTTTCCGAGAGAGGGAGCTCTCCTTCACAGCAATGTGCGGTACGAAGATTTAGCAGATGGTTATAGCAAGTCAGTATTGTAACTCGTGTTTTTCAAGATGAATTGTCCACCTCATTTGCAAATAGATGTTGAGGATCTCTCACATTTTATTTCTGTTTGTAGCAGTCCTGTGACCAATGGTGATAGACCTGGCTTTCCTGCACAAGTTTCTCCCACAGCACCCATGGCAAATAGTAAGTGTGTGAAAATGTTGCATTTCAGAATAAAAAAATGATCCTGTATTTTCTTCAAATGTTTACATAGTGCAATGGAAGCAAAATAATCACTTTTAATGTTGTTCAATATGATGACATTTACACGGCTTGCATGGCAGGCAGCATGAATGCTTTGGAAGCTAAACTGACTGAGATGAACATTGTTAATGATGTGATGTTAAAGACTTCAAGTCCTCAAGAGGGGGTGGAGAAAGCTGCAATAGAGCACAGACATGCTGCTTGTGAGTACTGAAATTTAAATAACCCAACTAAAGTTAATGGTTTTCTTAGGCGTTTTAATTGAGTGAAACTGTTTATCTATCAGCCAATCATGATGCTACCTGCACATGGAGCGATAATCTACCTCCCAGGAAGTACGATAATCCAATGTACTCCAGCAAGGTGTTTCTCGGAGGTGTACCATGGGACATCACAGCTGGTAAGTGACCATCAATTGCAAATTTTTGTCTCGGTCTGTTAACAAGAAGCCCAACTGTTGCATTTGCTTGCAGAAAACTTACAACAAGCTTTTTCCCCATTTGGAACAGTAAAAATTGAGTTTCCTGCAAACTCGCACTCTCCAAGAAACAAGTTTCCATCTAGAGTTAGAAATATGGTTGAAGACACACCAAAATGCTTTGGTAAGGTTTCTGTGTGAAGGTTTTGGTTCTGATTTTTATGTAAGAGTTGTTGTTTTACGATATTTCTAATTCTAAATGTACACTGCTAGGTTATGTTTATGCAATATTCGAGGGAGACAAGCAAGTGAAAGACATGTTACAAGCTTGCAGACAAAACCGACCAATAAAAGACAACGGTTGTGCCGATGAGGATCATTACTATCTAGTGTCTAGCAAAAAGATGAGATCAAAAGAGGTAAGCTCAAAACATATGTCTTTTGATGAAAGGATGTTGTATTGGATTGTAATTATATATAAATTTTAAAATATTATTGCAGATTCAAGTGATTCCATGGTTGCTGGGAGATAGCAACTATGTTGCTGGAAAATATGCAAGTCACAAGCTCAACAATGACACAACTATATTTGTTGGAGCGTTGCATGGAATGCTGAATGCAGAAGGACTCGCTACAGTTATGAGTGATTTATTTGGAGATGTTGTGTATGCAGGAGTTGATACCGACAAACACAAATATCCAATCGGTAATTTGAGGTAACTTAATAATGCAATAACCCTAATTTCATGACCTGCCACTACAGTAAACACATGGTTGTTGTAGGTTCTGGAAGAGTGACTTTTTTCTCTCGTAAAAGTTACATGAAAGCTGTAAACGCTGCATTTGTTGAGATTAAAACAACTAAGTTTGTTAAAAAGGTATGTTTAACATTGTCAAGTTTTAAAATAGAGTTACAGTTTTGGTATTTCCTGGTACAACTTTATCATTTTAGGTTCAAATAGATCCATATTTAGAGGAAGCACTGTGCAGTATCTGCACTGTTGAAGTGGGGCCTTTCTTCTGTCGAAACCTCAATTGTTTCAAAGTGAGTGGTAAATGTTTTCTGGTTCTACATTTTATCCATTTCAAAACAGAACTATAGAAAATCAACACATTTGTTTCAGTATTATTGCTCTGTGTGTTGGACAAAGGCTCATAGTGAAGAAGATCTTTGTACAGGCGTTCATAATCCAGTCATGAGAAACACCAAAAATGGTGTTTGCTCTCAAACCAACAGGCTACCTAACGGGTCTTATAAATAGATTTACTAAAGTTCTTTATTTTGTCTCCACTTTAATGTTGATGAGTTATTGACTACATATAGAATGTTTCCTTTAATTTTTTCAAGTTCATTACTTGTTTGCTTCACTTTCGTTAGATAGTCTCATATTTGATATTACTTATACCTCATATTATACTTCGTTTTATTAATGATAAATTTGATACCAAAGTAGATATTATTAATAGTGAAGAATTCTGATTGTTTGAGTACATATACCAGTCACCTTCTAATGTAGTCATCATTTTCATGTCACAGAATTCTTTCTGTTTGCGTTACGAATAAAGTTCATTCAATTATCCTTTACAATGTTTTAATTTTATACACTACATGCTGTGATACACAATGTTAACACAGTTGAGCATGGAGTTTCTAACTTTGATGTGCATGCAAATGAAAATTGGTACTCACGGCTAAAAATTCAGTGCATCCCGCAGGGTCTAAGACTGCACAGGGCCCGAGTAGCTCAAGCAATAGGGATTCTGTGGCCGTACAAAGTGACCACCTCTATTCGACTAAGCCTACTAGTCTGAGTTTGACCATACGGTTTTTTAATTTCAGGGTGCTGGGTGTAAACCTTCGACCTCTCACAGTTGCACTCTCCAGCTATTTATAAAAGTAGCCTGAAGTTCTAAATCCGCTGACAACGGACAGATTTTTGAGTAACAAGTGAGACAGAATGAAACTTGGAAGAAAGGTGTAAATTTTAAGTTAGCAGTTTAGAAGTAAGTTAAAAGTATTTGAAATTTTGTTTTTTATTCGAGTAGCAGACCTTTTTTGTCCATTACTTTAGTTTTGGTTTGAGTAGAGGGTTTTCTTTCCCAAAAAATATCAAGTATTTGTAGTGGGATTGTATTCTCCAAATTTGAAAATGACTAAATGTTCTTACTCTGAAAATTCACTGCCTAGCATAATAACTTATGCGGAGTTGCTACTAGTTCTATGGTTATTATTAGTATTTTAGAGAATCTGCCTTTTTTTATTATTATTTTACGGTGAACTTTACCCAACTGAGACCACTTTTTCTCAAGAACCGTTAGAGATAAAGATACAATTTTTGTTGCGACCCGATTGATAGGCATCGGGAAAAAACGTGAGTTGGTTTGAAAGTTACAGAACATTCCAGAACCTCACAGTTCAAGTGCGAAAACAGGTAAACAAAATAGTTTTTCAAAGCGTCATAGTGACTAAAAAAACGCAGACGAAATTGACGGAAAAATACCAAACTTTGAAACATGGTGCATTCTGCTCACCTTCCGACTCGACATTATGACACGTCTTCAAAAAATTGTTCGGAAGCCGCCATCTTGGATTTTTGTGAAAATCAGCTTTAGCATAAAACAGCTTCCCATTAGAGAACCAACAAGCCAACCTAGCTGAAATTTGCAACAAACATGTGCCAATGGGTCGATGTACCATTTTGAACTTCAAAGTAATCGCACAAAACTGTTTCAAGATTTTTCCATTTTAAAACTTGAAAATGTCAACAGAAACAGCACTTTTCAATACTTTCCGAGACCAGAATGGAACTAGTCAGTGACAATTAAATTATTAAACAGCATAGCCCCATGCTTTGTCTTTAAAAAATTTCAGACTTCAAGTTTTTAGCAATACCGCCAGCACAGCTATTCTATTTTCAAAAGAAGTCTTCCTAACCGAAAAAGGACTATAACTCAGGGATGGTTACTCCGATTTGCATAAATTTTGCATATTCGCCATCGCATTGTAACCGTCTTTCAGATTAACACCCGTCAAGTTTCTGATCTTTGGTGAAAGAGTCAAAGCCCACACGGTTTTCAATGTGTGACAAAAATGTTCATTATTTACTGTTTTCACCGCCGAAAGATTTTTTTCCTTCAAAACTTTAGCACAAACAGTCTTCTGGTAACAAATTGAACAAATCTGAAAAAAATTGAAAATATTCGATAAATATTTAGCGATTTCCGAACCCAAATTACTTTTTTGTATGTAGGCCATACCACCTTCTTTTTATCTAAAGCTGTTTATGAGCAATTTCCAACATCGCTAGATAGGTGAATGGTTAACATTGTGTCCTGCGTTGACAGGATTCAGGATCGATTCCAAGATACGGATTTCTTTTTTGCATAAAAACGATTGTTGTCAGAATGGAGGAACCAAGTCAGCATGAGTATATGTAGTAATAGGAGTGCATGTTGTATTTACAGTTGTGAAACATGCGCTTGTGTGGCCCCAAAACAAAAAAGCATCAAACCAGCTTCTAAAAGCTGTTTTTTTGCAAAAATAAAGCTATCAAAAAACAGTTGTCACTTTGTACTAAATTCGTACTAAATTAAGTTCCACATCAGCAACATGTCTCTATAGCATGATAGCTAAGGTTGTCACCTGCTGCTTCAACTGTACAAGTACGATTCACAGTGTTGGAATGTATTTCACGTAAAAAATCTTTGCAAGTACAACTTTACTGCTAAATATAATGTTCAGGAATAATGACGGTGTTACAGCTGTGTTTTTCCAGCGAGTGGTTGATGGAGTAATTGGTGAAGTGTGTGATTTAATGCAGCCAGTACAGGTGTTCAAATCCACTTGGGATCAATTTTCATTTTTATTCTCTAAAATACTCTTGTCTTCACTCGTGAATACAATTTGATCTAGTAAGCATGTTAGAGAATCTAAAATACTATTGTTCTGCATTCTTTTTTTTTATTCTTATTTTACGCAAACCTTGCCGAAGAGCGGCGACTTTTTCTCAAGAACCGTAATAGATAGAGCTAAAATGTTTTTTGCGAGGCACCTGATAGGCATGCAGACAAAAAGTAAGTTGGTTTACAAAGTTACAGAATATTCCAGAACATCGCAATTTGAGTGCAAAAACGGGCAATAAATCATTTTTAAAAGCATCCAAGTAGCTGAACAAACGATAGACCCAATTGACGAAAAAATATCAAATTTTGAAAGATCGTGCATTTTGCTAACCTACTTATTCGACACCATGACACGACGTTAAAAAATCGTTTGGAAGCGGCCATCTTGGATTTTCAAGAAAAACTCAATTTCAGCATAAAACAGCTTCCCGTTAACGAACCAAAAAGCCAATTTGACTGAAATTTGCTGCAAAGGTGTTAATTAGGGTATCGAGGCACCATTCTGAACTTCAAAGTCATCGCACTAAACCTTTTCAAGTTTTTTCATTTTAAAAATCTCAATAAAAACCGCAGTTTTCAATGCTTTCCGAGACCATAATCGGAAAAGTCGGAGAAAAGTAAGATATTAGGCCAAATGGTCCCATGCTTGAACTTTCAAAAATTTGATACTCCAAGTTTCTCGCAATCTCGCCAACACAGCTATTCCATTTTCAAAAGAGGTCTTCAAAACCAAAAAAAAGACTATAACTCAAGGACCGGTACTCCGAATTGCATAATTTTTGCATGGTTGTGATTGCATTGTAACCCTCTTTCAGATGAACATCAAGTTTCTGATCTTTAGCAAAAGAGTCAAAGCCCACGCAATTTTCAATGTGTGACAAAAATTTTCTTCGTTTACTGTTTTCACCGCGGAAAAAATTTTTCTGCTTCAAAACTTTAGCACAGATAGAATTCATGTGACAAATTGAACAACTCTGAAAAAAATTGAAAGTATTTGATAAGTATTTAGCCATGACCTCACCCCAAAATAGTTTTTTGTATGTAGGTCGCACTACCTTCTTTTTATGTTAAGCTCTCTATGAACACATTCAAAGTTACTAAACGGGTAAATGGTTAACATGCTGACCTGCTGTTGACAGGGTTTGGGTTCGATTCCCAGGTAGGGAATTCTTTTTCGCATAAAAATGATTATTTTCAGAAGGGCCGGTGCCCAGTCAGCATGAGTATATGTAATAGCATGAGTGCATGTTGTATTGGCAGTTGCGAAGTGTGTGCTTGTGTAGCCCCAGCACAAAATAGCATCTAGGCACTTCAAAAAGCTGCTTTTTGCAAAAAGGAAAAACTATCGCAAAACAGTTGTTATTATGTACTAAATTATATTGTGAATCAGCAACATGTCTTTATAGCTAGATGGCTAAGGTGGTTGCCTGCTGATTCAGGGGTCCAGGTATGAGTCCCAGAGGGGGAAAGACTTTTTCACGTTTCAAGTCTTTGCAAGTACATCTTTGCTGCGAAACATAGTGTTTAGGATTATTGCGGGTGTTAAAGATATGTGTGAAAGATGCGTTGTTTTAGTGAGAGATTGATGGCGTAGCTGGTGTCGTGGGTGAATCAAAAAAGCCAGTACAGGTGTTCAAGTCCAATTAGCATTGTTTTTTAAAATTGATTCTCTAAAATACTCTCGTTTTTGCTCGCAAACACAAATCAATATCTAGTTAGTATTTTAGAGAATCTAATTAGTATTTTAGAGAATCTAAAATAATATTGTTCTGCCTGGTTTTATTATTTTTTTTTTCTTATTCTTTCGCGGTGAACTTGACCGAAGAGTTGCCACTTTTTCTCAAGTACCGTGATAGATAGAGCTACAGTTTTTTTTGCCTTGCAGTTGATAGGCATCGGGCATTGATGTAAGTTGGTTTACAAGGTTACAGATCCTTCCAGAACATCATAATTCAGGTGCAAAAACAGAAAAAAAATTTGTTTTCAAAAGCATCAAAATGGCCGAAAAAATGTAGACCCGATTGACGAAAAAATACCAAATTTTGAAAGATGGTGCATTCCGCTAACCTTCTGATTCGACACCATGACACGACGTTCAAAAATCGTTCGGAAGAGGCCATCTTGGATTTTCACAAAAAACTCAATTTCAGCATGAAACAGCTTCCCGTTAGCGAACCAAAAGGCCGATTTGACTGAAGTTTGCTGCAAAGGTGTTAATTAGTGTTTCGATGCACCATTCTGAACTTCAAAGCGATCGCACGAAACTGTTTCAAGTTTTTCCATTTTTCATTTTAAAATTCTCAATAAAATCAGCACTTTTCAATGCTTTCCGAGACCAAAATGGAACAAGTCAGCGAAAAGTAAAATATCTGGCCACATAGCCCCATGCCTGAGAGTAGTAATATATGAGCAGATCTCCCTACCAAGTGTTTTTTTTGTGGATTAGGCCTTGGAGTTGAGGTAATGGGTTACGGCGTTGGATGGATTCGCCGAGTTTATATTGTATTTTATTTGGGGGTATTTGAGTGGCATTTGAGTGGCATTTAAGTGGCATTTGAGTTTTGATTATTTTTTTACTTGATTTGAACTTATATGGCATATAGATTTTGAATGTATGGCACTCATATGACAACATTTTTGATGGAGTTGTAATTGTCACTGAATTGTTTTTGTATATGATATAACCATCTACAACGCTATAGTTATTGTTATAGTTTTATTATTACATAATAAGTATTACATTATTTGCTTACTGGAGGATGTAATAAAATATATATCATAATAAAGTGTAATAGGATGAATATATAGTGTTAAAGTCTATAAAAACTTTTTAATTTGTAAAGTATTTGATGACTTTACAAGAAATATCATCACATTCAGGTTCAATCACGATGACAAGATTTTCTTCAAGTTTAAGTTTACTATCTTCCAATATAGATAGAGAAAGTTTTGAAAAATCCTCCAAGTCATTATAAATAAAAACTCTATAAATCGATGGTGTTGAATTTGTAATTGCTGCTGAATTGTTTTCGCAAATGATGTATCTATCACACACACAATCAGTAGTTGTTTCGATTTCTTCATAATTGTATATAGTAGAGTTTGTAGGACTTGGGTGTTCCAAAATTAAATCGACTAAACCCAGAGCTTGTGGAAGAGATGGAATTGATGGTGATAAAGCTGGAACTAGTGACTCGTTTGTAATTTTTGTTGTCGTCGTCGTTGTCTGCGGAGTTGTGGTGATTGTTGAAGTTGTTCTTCGAATCGTAGGTAGTAATCCTTCGTCGTATAAACGAATGTAATTTAAAGCTTCATCGGTTTTGCAAACAAAGTATTCTTGAGGCCACATATCATAAGTGTCACAGCTTCTACGTTGGTGAGAAAACTGCATGAAACATGTGAGTGTATGCATACGATATTTTAAGTTTTTTCCTAAAATATGAGTTACTGAATTAACCGCCTCCATATTAAGAGTTCCCGAAAAACGTCCAGACTGTCTATGAGATAAAGTGAATGGTCGAATCTCTGTTGCAAGACAATAACTGCTTAGGATTGGGAATAATAGAAGATAGATTCGATATTTCATTTTTATTCAGAGAGAGAGACTTTTAACCTAGTTTATGCTTTCATCATCTAGAGTTAACTGTCTTGCATTTTGGTGGACTTTGGTTAATATGCTCCAACTAAAGTTCTATATATATAACTTTGGGATCGCATTTGTCTTTGTTATCTCCTTGACATGTGATGCTGATGATAATCTTGTTTTGAATAGACTTCAAACTTTCAAAACTCGAAAATGACAAATTTACACCTTCAATACCATTGATGTTAGTGATGATAGTAGCTATTTTCGGCTTCTCATTGGTCGAATAATTGCATTCCACACATGCAAAGTTGGTTGACTCAAACTCTTCTGTTGGTGGACAAATCAAACGTGAGGTGTTGTATTCAAATACACATAATTCATCATTCCAAAATAGTTTTGTATTTTGAGTAAGACCTTCCGTATTATTTTTAACCCCTATTGCACATTCCTCCTGCTTCAGAGTGTATTTTGTTGGTGTATTGCAGGTCAGGCTATCTGTAGAAGTTTTGCTTTTGCAGATCCAAGAAGCGTTTTGAGCGATAATAAAACTACAATGTAAATAGTTGGAAGGATAGAGTCTCACACAGTTTGTTCCATTTTCATCTTTATATCGAATACTCTTTTCAAAAGGTGAAAAAAATAACACATCATTTTTTTCCATAACTCCATCTATACATTCATCGATTTCGTCGGCATAAAATACTTCGCTGACATTGAAACTGTCGAAACTCGAAAATGTTGAATTCACACCTTCGATTTTATTGATGTTAGTGAGGTTAGCTGGATTTGATTCCTCATTTACACCTTCGATATCATTGATGGTAGTGATGTTAGCTGAAATTGATTCCTCGGTATCTGTAGAATCTTTACTCTTACAGATCCAAGAAGCGTTTCGAGGGATGAAAAAACTGCAATATATATAGTCAGAAGGGTAGAGTCTCACACAGTTTTCCCCATTTTCATCTTTATATCGTATAGTCCTTTCAAAAGGTGAAAAAACCAAGACATTATTTTTTTCCATAACTCCAGCTAGACATTTTTCAATTTTGTTGCTATAATACACTCCACTAGTTTTGAAACTGTCAAAAGTCGAAAGTGATGAATCTTTGATGTTAGTGATGGTAACTGGTTTTGGTTCCTTGTTGATCGAATGATCGGAATGAACACATTGCACGCATGCAAATTTGTATGTCATAAATTGTCTTCTCATTGGACAGATCACACGTCCGCCAATGTATTGAAATGCACATAAATTCCCATTTCGATATACTTTTGTATTTTGAGTAAGTCCTTCCGTATTATTTGTAATACCTATTTCACATTCCTCTTGATTCAAAACGTATTTTGTTGAAGTATCACAAGACACAGCATCTGTAGAAGTTGTGCTCTTGCAGATCCAAGAAGCGCTTTGAGGGATGAAAAAACCACAATATAATAAGTCAGGAGGGTAGAGTCGCACACAGTTTGTTCCATTTTCATCTTTATATCGTATAGTCCTTTCGAAAGGTGAAAAAACCAAGACATCATTTTTATCCATAACTCCACCTATACATTCATCAATTTCATTGGTATAGAATACTCCACTAACATTGGGAAATGTTAGTGCTAATAGCAAGATAAATACGCAGCTCATTTTTTAAAATGTTTTTGCTTTCAGTGTTGAAAGTTGAATACTTTCTTTCTTGATGTTCTTTCTATTTATACGTGAGGGGCTAGTGGTTTGTTCAGCTCTCTGAGCTGATTTTGAAGATGTGAAACAATCTCATCAAAGTGGCTACCAAAATGTAAGTATGGTTCCAATCGAGATTGAGACAAAAGAACATGTGTTCCTGTCCAGCGAAATGAAGTCAAACCTCTTAAAATCGAAATATCTATCAAATCACCTAGTTCAGCATCTTTCAAACATTGCGTAATATCAATCAGTTCGATCGCTCTTTTGAGCTCTTCAAAATCTATCAACTTGTCTTGCGGACAGCATACTTTTGGATCAAAACTCCTAGAACAGTTTAAGCATTCGAGAGGATTTGCTCTTGAAATACAATTACAGCTCAAAAGCATGCATTGTATTGATTTACGAACTAGATTGAATCCTAACGCAAAATAAAATACTTCTTCGGTGATGAGTTGAACAAAAAGAGGATTCGAACGCTCTAAAGGAATGTGTTCAAAATGAGTCCTTATGAACTTAGGAACAAAATCAGCCAATGTAGCAATTGACTTGAATCCTTCAGTTTTTCCACTCATGTTTCTTCTGTAGCTCAGAGATAAATGAAGCAACATTTTTTGTAGCAGTTCTTTTATGAGTCCTCAGATATACTTGTCGAATCATTAGGTATTATCGGGTTGACTGAGTCTTCTTTTTCATCAGGAGTATAAGCGTAAGGATATCCTTCTGCTATCGCAAGTAATTTATCCTTTAGACGTTGATAAGCCAGTTTGCTCTGACTAGTAGGTAATAGGTAGGGATTTAATCGTGCTCTCAAATTTGTTAACATAAAGGGAGACTTCAAATCATCAGAGGAAAGATCCAAAAAAGCATTGATCCATTCATCATGCACCAAAAAACCCATTTTAGCGTTTTTCAAAACTTGTTTTCTATCAATCCAGTCGATAGCATCACCCAATTCTTTTTTGGTAGGTGTAGCACCTTCAACCATTTCAGCATATCTTTTACAAGTGATACATTTATCATCAACGTGTGAACAGTAACAGTTTAGCAGTGATAGATTGGTTGCTTGCTTGTAAAAACTTCCTCCTAGTACACAGTATACACATTCTTCCGTAAAATAAATCCTCAACATTTCATCAGAAACCTCAGCCAAAAAAGTTTTAGATCCTATAGCATCGGAAGCTTCTTGGTGAGCAAAGTCTTCAACACGTAACATATTTGTTGTTATTCCGTTAAATTACAAAACGCGAATGATCCGTTTTCAAATTGAAATACTTATTTAATCATTCATTATTTTTTCTTTTTTTTGAGGTTAATTGTTATGCTAGCTCATGTAGATCTTCATAAATCCTTTAATTTCAACCTGACAACCATCGATTGGACAAGGTTTTACTTCTGATGAGCATTCAGTAAGTGCTTTTTCCTTACACTCACTACAGTAAATGAGATGACCACATGGAAGAGAGATATGATTTGCAATTACTTTTTTTTCATGTGACTCAGACACACATTGAGCAAGTTTGCTTTGCTTAGTCTGATCTTTATCTTTTTTTAACGAATCAATTGTTTTAGCATCATTTTTTAACAGTGTTGACGAATTCTCAACAGATGTAAAATGATTTTCAAAAGTATGTAAGGCTTCAATCATATAACCTATTCGCTCAAAAGGTTTTCCATTTAACACTAAAGCTTGTTCGATATCGTTTTGACTGTATCCTAGTTTTTTGCAAATAAGTTTCATTTCTTCGGTGTCATTGTTGAGCGTTATTTGTTTTACTTTTTCTCGATATTTTTCAACCCCTCGCTTACACCTTTTGCCTTTTTCCGCTCGCATGTAAACATCTTCAACATACTCTTCACCTTTACTGCTGAGTAAAAAAGAACAGTCCGGGAACCATCGACAGTGTTCCTCCCACGGTAGATCACTCTCTTCCCATTCTTTAAGTTCACCTGAGCAAAAGAAGCATTTTACACTATCTCCGAACTTAGTATAGTAGAAACCTGCATTGGAAAGGAGTTTCATGGAAACTTTACCCTTCCATTGTTTGAAACTGTCTTCTCTAGATGTTTCAGTAGCAAAACGTGGTGTACCAGCACGATCAATTGATATACCTAGAGGTAATACTTCTGCAGTTAAATCTCCTCTTCTAGTTTTTTGTTCTTCCATCGTATAACTTTTGACAATTGAGATGTTTTTCATTTCATCTGCAAGTAGTTTCCTAGGTCTATACACACGATTGTGAGTGTTAAATCCTCTAACAAATCGACAAAACGGAAAACTTTTAGCATGTTCTTTCATCGGATGTTCATCTTCATCCTTCCAGTTTAGTAATACCCCTCGGCAAAAAGCACATCGAACAGCGTTGTCTTTTTCAAGGTTATAGAAACCAGCTCCAGCCATGTTTTCACCACAATGTTTACCTACTCGTCTCCAATTTGTAAGAAATGATTTTCTTCGATAACTTTCATCAAGCATTAAAGTCTCTCTTTCATAAAAAGAGAGTTCATTGCAAATGAACTTGAAAAAGTCCGTTGGGGAAAATTGCGCAATAGTTTTTTGTAATTTTAGTGACAAAAGACTACAGTGATTATCCGGATAAGTTGTGACGACATAAGTTATTGCAGTGGTGACAGGAAAAGTTCGTTGTAAAAACAACAACGAAGTAACGAGTAAACTATCATCTATCCATTCGGTGTAGTCTTTAGTATTTTCAAAGCAATTCCGAGTTTTTTGCATTTCTTTTTTTTCATTATAACTAGTGTTTGCTACATATCTGTTGTTTGTTACTCGACACATTATTTATATATAATATAAGTAGTAGCTTCAGTTATTACTCAAGTTGAAGTTGTTGGAAATTTCTTTCCCTTTGATCTAGTTCGTTGTTATTCTAAAAAAAAAAATGATAGTGCTTTATAGCAAAAAAATAAAAAAAGTCTAAGGTTTCAATTTTTTTCAATATACTTGAATTGATTACTATTGTAATAGAATGTAAATACTTACACCAGAAATGAAGACTTGTCTTTCTTTGAATTAAAATGAATGATATTCCTAGTTGTTTGAACTTGAGCTGCTTTCTATAAAATTCGGATGAAGAAGGAGTACTTTTTTATTTTGAAGTCCTGAAATAATAATAATAATAAAACATAGTTAAAACTTACATACAACATTTTTTGATATCTTAAATAGTGAATAATCTTGTTTTTTTCAGAAAAATGTCTTCACGTTTAAATTGATTACAATTAAAAAAAATATAAATACTTACATCACAAATGAAGACTTGTTTTTTTTGGATTAGATGAATTATACACATAGTTGTTTGAACTTCAGCCGTTTCCTATGTAATTCAAATGATGAAGGAGTGCTGTAGTAGATGATGATGTAGTAGATCTTGTACCTTCAGTTACTAACGATGAAGTGAATGCTTTCTGTATGAAAACAGTGCTTCTTATATAGCTTAAGTTGCACTGCTATGAATCAGCATTATTTTCACGCGAATGGGAACCGTTGCTTTCGCGGGAATAACAAAATTATTTTCACGCGAATACAAACCAATGCTTTCGCGGGAATAGATAATATATTTTCACGCGAATAGAAAACAATGCTTTCGCGGGAATAAATATTTTATTTTCATATGAATACAAACCAATGTTTTCGCGGGAATAAATATTTTATTTTCACGCGAATACAAACCAATTCTTTCGCTGGAATAAATAATTTATTTTCACGCGAATGGAAACTGTTGTTTTCGCGGGAATAAATATTTTATTTTCACGCGAATACAAACCAATGTTTTCGCGGGAATAAACATTTTATTTTCACGCGAAAACAAACCAATGTTTTTGCGGGAATAAATAATTTATTTTCACGCGAATGGAAACCGTTGCTTTCGCGGGAATGAAAATTTTATTTTCACGCGGATAGAAACCAATGCTTTCGCGGGAATAAATAATATATTTTCACGCGAATAGAAACCGTTGCTTTCGCGGGAATGAAAATTTTATTTTCACGCGGATAGAAACCAATGCTTTCGCGGGAATAAATAATATATTTTCACGCGAATAGAAACCGTTGCTTTCGCGGGAATAAATATTTTATTATCACGCGAATACAAACCAATGCTTTCGCGGGAATAAATACTTTATTTTCACGCGAATGGAAACCGTTGCTTCGCGGGAATAAATATTTTATTTTCACGCGAATACAAACCAATACTTTCGTGGGAATAAATACTTTATTTTCACGCGAATGGAAACCGTTGCTTTCGCGGGAATGAAAATTTTATTTTCACGCGGATAGAAACCAATGCTTTCGCGGGAATAAAACAATTATTTCCATTGCCGTTGCTTTCGCGGGAGTGAAAAAAATAGTTTTCACGCGAATAAAAACACATGCTTTCGCGGGAATATCGTGTGAAAAACTGCTGAGTCATAAATGTATTATAAAGAAGGTTTCACGAGATGGTTTTCATAGGGTTAATTAGTACAGCTTTAGCTATTTAAGAACCAGTGTTTTCACACAGAAAGCATCCAGTTCTACAATAGCTAGCGAAGAAGCAACATCTACACACCAACTACTACATTTACTTGAAACTATAGAAAGACTTTCAGTCAATAAGGTGAGAATCACTAAATAATTCTTTAACGTATATTGATAGAAAACTTCAACTAGATTTGCTATAATACTTCAGAAAGGTATTTTTATGTTTTAATATTTTGTTCTTATTAATAAAAGATCAAATAGTTTCACATAATGCATCAGAAAAATCATTTTGGTTTTGATTATGTGTTTATTTTATAAATATCTAGTTAGTTTATTCTTTTCAAATATTTTTCAAATTCCAACCATCTGTTACATATTTTTTACTCTTTTTTCAGTTCCAACTTCTCACTGAACGCTCTGAATATGAATGAAGACCGTAATACCTCATTTCTCTCAACATTCGAACCATACTATGATGATAAAGAAAATATCCCTCCTGATTCACATATAATAAAAAGGAAACTGAAAACAATTCGACCAAAGCCATCGGATTCGGATAGGAATAAAACAATTGACTATGCTTGGACTTTGAAAGCACCATCTATTTCTCATCTTTCCTGCTTGTCGAAAAATGCTGCTAGTTTACTCAATTCTTGCGATACCAATGAAAGAGTAATGATTGGAAGGTTTCAACCGCTTCACTTAAATCAAACACCATCGCTTCTCGAGATAATCTCTATCGAAAGACCAACTGAGGATGTATATAAAAACTTATGTATTATCCACTACAATGTCGAAACATTTGGCAACAGACGACAAGTGAGATCCATGGTGAGAAATGAGGATTACAACAAATTAGCTCCAACACAACTGGATGTTCCAAAACTGGTGGTTTTTATGGGATTCGATTCAGACAAGCATCCAATCTTTCAGCCTATCAACTTCCCATCCAATATTTCCCTTGAGGAAGCTAAACAGCTAAGTAAATTAATTAAAAAAAAAACACCTAGTCAGTGGATCAGTATGGTTCGTATCGCAACACTCTCTCAATTTGCTGTTGGAAGTGTAATCAGTTTTGAATCTCCTCAAATATCGACTCAGTTAACATTACCTAATGGAGAAGTGGTGATGGATGCGCTACTGGTAAACTACAGATGTTTGCAATACGATGGTTTCACAGAACACACAAGGTTTTTTTGAGAAGTAATCTCCCCATCGTTATCTTCCTTAACTGCTTTTCAGAGTTGTCCTACTTTCTTCGTTTTAGATAAGTTGTCTACTCTTTCATAAAGTTTCCCCTTTGCCAAGTTTTCTAACCTAAGGTTGCTAGTGTTGTTATCATGGATGAAATATAACAGGATTGCCAGAAACCCGAACGGGGTGTAGCCAATTTTGGCCAATGGGAAGTCATCCATGGCGCCCATATTGAACTGGTTGTTCGGAGCGGAAACATAAACTACTATAGCAGCTCGGAAAAATAATCGTAAATATTTGTATTAACGCGATTTTCTAGTTTCGGAGCGGAAGCTGCAAAAAAGTTTGGCGCATACCAAAGATTACATATATGTTATCGTTGGCATATAGAGCTTTGTTCTCGGAGCGGATATGGTATTGTAAGTAAAAATAGTTGAATCGTCAAAACTAGCGCAGTATGCCCACGGCGTGAACTTATCGTGTAAAAACCGATAAGAAAACGATATTTATCACGAGATCCAAGTGGTCTTGAACATTTCGGAGCAGTATGGCGGTTCCCACAAACGGCTACATTTGGCTCGTCACAAAATTTCTATTACGCGGCCGCAGCTGGCAATCCTGTTATATTTCATCCATGGTTGTTATATCACTATTAGATTGTAATTGATAAAGTGGCTTTTGTGGTTCACAGGCCAGTTGCAACGCTTCAATCGCTGAAATCTATTTCAGTAGCTTCAATGACGGCCTCTCCGCTCATGCTCAACCTTTTCCTTATTTTGTTTTTATTTGGGCAGTTGATTTTCGTTCGTTAACAAATCTATGTTTAATCAAATATTCATCAATCAACATTTTTGATACAATCAACGAGAGTGCTTCTGCCGAGCATTTTTTTGTCTGAGAATCAGCTCTAAAGACTTTCTTCCATGGATGGCAGTAAAGTAAAGTAAGTTCAACTAATAATAATTTATTAAAATTATTTTATCACTTGTTATTTCTTTATTATTATGATTATTCATTAATTATGATTATTATTATCATCATCATCATCACTCATTAAATTTAATATATTATTATCACTTATATTATAATTACAGTCATTATTTTTATTACTGTTATTATTATTGTCATTATTATTTTATTAATTTATTATTATTTATTGATTAGTCAGAAACAGTAAATAACCATTAAACAATAATGATATAATAATACAGTAATAAGATTACAAAATTACTGCTATTAATATTTACTTAATGTTATTTTTATGGTGATTGTATTTATTAGTGTATTTATGATAATATTAATAATAATTA
This sequence comes from Cryptosula pallasiana, assembly GCA_945261195.1. Taxonomy (NCBI): domain Eukaryota; kingdom Metazoa; phylum Bryozoa; class Gymnolaemata; order Cheilostomatida; family Cryptosulidae; genus Cryptosula; species Cryptosula pallasiana. The sequence continues at coordinate 33,929,041 of OX183136.1, read as the reverse complement.
TTATTATTGTTATTAGTTAGCTAACAATACTTATTAAATTCATCCTCATTATGATTATTATAATTATTATTATTATTATGATGAATAAAATGGTATGATATCAGCAGGAACAAAGTTTTTTCCTAATCATCATCAGTCCACTTCTCGGCCTCATGTTTTATGTACACTTTTTACTTACCGTTATAAGAAGATAATCATTTAATTAATGTTTTTATGTACAAGCTTATGATTATTATTTGTTCTTAAACTAGCGACAGCTGATTGCCTGTCACTCATATGCACAGGACAAGTGCATGATTCAGTGTGCGCCAGATGTTTGCTATTTAATATTTTATCATTTTTTTTCTGCTCGAACATTTTTTCACATGCTTTTGCAGGCTGAAAAGCTTTACATCTATATATATCTTGATATGTTTTCTTTCATTGTATTTAAAATATTTTGCTGTAGCGGTTAACTGGCTCTAGTTACAGCAGATTGCCTGTCACTCATATGCGAAAGACAAGTGCATGATTCATTGCGCGCCAGCTGTTTGCCATTTAATGTTGCATCATTTTTTTCTGCTTGCACCTTTCTTCATATGCTGGCACAGGCTGACAAACTTTACATGTATATATAGCCTAAGATGTTTCTTATATTCCTTGTTTATATTTTTTAAAGTATGTTTTTGTGCATTGAAAATGAAATAAAACTGAAAATCGGTTCATCATCTGCGCTCGGCAGTTTTGAGGAAGTGAGCGCAAACTTGCCTCCGCTTCTCTGATTGTTCATTAATGCATGTAGTTGCCAGCTCCCTATTGGTCAGATAGTAAAATTTTTCAGTGTCTTGCAAGTTTCATTTCATTTTGTTCCTGGAGTCGTTGGAGATAAGGAACTACCCTATGACGTAATGCGCGATATTTTTCTTCACCTCGATCTTTACTTTTGTAGTTGTTTCCTGTTTCCAAGTACTCTGTTAGCACCTTGTTCACTTTCTTTGGAGCCTCTTGCTTGAATAACTCGGTTACTGTCAAGCAAAGGTCAGGCAAACTATGAAGGTGAGCAGTCGTCATGTCTATTTGATACTGAATTTACCTTCCATAAGAACATCTTCACAGGAAAAAAATCATTTTGGCATTTTATAATGGAACAAAGAATGTGTCAGTTGATTTAGACATTGAGTGGCAATTAGGGTATTGGCTGAGCTGGCATGAACTACTACTAAGTTGAATAATAAGTGGGTCAGCACTGCTTACCTACACCTCCTTTGTTTAAATAAAATGATTCAGTAAGCATAGTAGTCAGCAAGTGCGGTAATCGTTAGACCACAGGTATGGACAAACAGCTATCGCAGTGGCACTACTCAAATACAGTGCTAGTCATCAACGAAACAGCAACCCCACAAACACAACTTGACACAGTTTTAAGTGAGAACAACATCTATCAGTTTCATTGCTGATACCGGTTGTTTCCTTCAAAGATGAAATCTAATCATTTTAATTGAAATATCATCCAGAATGCCTACTAACACAGCAGCCAGGTATTGATGAATTACAATTTTTTTGTGTAAAATGTTTGATAGCTGTTACCAAAATAGTGCAGGGCTAACTGTTGGTCACCTGTATTGTAATTAGTTTGCGAAGAATATATAGCTTTTATTAATTGTCTTGCCTTCACTGCCGTTTGCCATTTTTTCACATATCCAAGAAAGCATTTCACAAAATTTGGATTTCGTGATGGTTCGTCAACATCCATATCACAGATTTGGTTGCATTCTTGGGTGCAAAAATAGCTGAAGCTGACTTTTTAGGGGTACATACATTTAAAAAGTAGCAGCTCAAAAACAACTAGTTAATTTGTTTTTTGAAATTTGTATTTTCTATTTTGTGCCGGACGTTTATCAACCTTTCTTTTTGAAAATCGTTTCAATAACTTACTTGATGCCATTGGAAGTAAATATTAAAGAGTTCATTCAAAAACACTTAAAAGTTGAGGTCTTTCCTTGGAGATAGTAAGCACTAAAAGATGTATTGTGAAATTGGTAACCTATTATTTTATTTAATAGCACTCTTTTCCAAAAACTATTTTTTATTTGTAACAACAACATTTTATACAATTTTTTTTTCACAATAAAAGAGGGAAGGCAGATTGTGATTGAGCGCATGCAAATAATGGAGAATCGATTGAGCTACAGTCAGGTTTTTAGAGCAAAACAAAAATTGGCCGATATCTTATAATGGTGCAAATTTTTGGACTGACGTTTGGTAAAGTTCCCTATGTTTGAAATTGGTGCATTTAATGGAGATATCCATTCACTTCCATACTATTGTTTGATATGCCTATTGTTTTGACAGTGTAAATTTTAAGTGTTCTGTTTACTTGCAGCTCATCAAAATACCACATCACCAACACCATAAGTGATAATATGATTTCCAATATGAAAATCTTGGTTTCATTCAAGCAGCATGCCCAATCTGGTGGTAACTGTGCTAAAGGTTGCCGATGCGCTTTGGAGTTTGATGGATATGGAACGTTTGCTTGCCTTGGAAGCTTATGAAACTTGCTCACATGAAACTTGCATGAAAATTGTTCATGCGTCAGAAAAGAGAGTCTCTGAAAAAACTGCTATCATGTACGCAATTGCCCGGACATGCTGTCTAACAATGTAGTCTTTGCCTCTGAAGAGATTAGCTGTCAAGAAGGCAACTCCAGACATTATTGGAAGACCAATGGACATGGCATGCCTTACAAAATGATTGGAGATAAATTCTTCTGCTGCGATGATTGAAATTCCCTAATGTTTTTGAAAGTGGGTGCAGCTGCATTTTAAGTGAGCCCTGTCGTATGCTATGAAGAGCAAAGCTTGTCTCAAAATGTAGCCACAATGTTGAGGGATTTAAAAATTTCTTGATTCTACTTTTTCAAGCATCCCCAATCATCTCGGTAAAATTACAATGTTTGACTTCTGTGAATGTCGTTTTCTAGTTTTTTCTCTATAAATTTACATGTGTAATTTTGTTTGCACGTTACCTACTTGAGCACAAATAAATTTCAACCTTTTTGTTTTCTCTATAGAAACGTCAAACTTTGTTTTGTTTATGGAATAATGCTGCTACACATACTGTTGTGTACACATCACACACATAGCCTTAACATGATTGTGGCTGTTAACTAAACTGCGATACATCCCAAGATTGTGTGACCCATTATTGGTAATCCAAATATCACAGATGAATTAGGGGCCTTAGAGTGCGAGCGCTAATCATAATTACCTCAGGTACATATAGCGCTTACTAAGCGATTTTCTTAGCGATTGCGTGATTTTGCAAATTCTGTTTCTTGCAAAATCGCCAAGCAATTGCCAGCACTTTATTTGAGGTTATCGCCAGGATTTGTTCGAGATATATAAATTGCTAGCGGATTCTTTGATCAGCCAATCACAATGCAAAGAAACTTTATCCTTGTTTCCAATAGTGTAACTATAGATGCAGTGCTTCTATCTGCCAACAATCCTATTTATTGAAGGCTATGCTTTGTAACAGTGAGTGTGAACAGAATTGCTGATAATGGGTGGTGGTGAAAATTTGCGCAATTTTGGGGGAGGGACTTCCCCAAATGATAAGCAAAATCGCTAGCCTGATTGCTATATACACCTGAAGCATTAGGCAGCTGATGAAATTAATTGCTGTATATATATGCATTCATTGAAACTACCCTTCCAGTTACTGTCAAAACTAATAGGCTTACAAATGAAGTAAAAACAGTGGTGGATGGCTGATTTCAGCTTTTATGTGGGAACTAAACAAAACTGTAAACCTCAATTTGAATGGTAAATAATCAAACAGTATTTTGTTTTGCTATGCAATTTTGTACTTTATTGTACCCGGCCATATTGCTACAGTTGTACCCAACATAGAGATTTGGTCAAACCACCAAATGACACGTGAAATGTTGAAAATTGGGGAAACTTGGCCATGTTATTCTCCTTTTGTTTTGGAATTATGGTATTGAGGGTTAAAAATTCTTTATACACTTGCTTCGACCTAGCTTTTGAGTTTAGCTGCCCTGCACTAGCTATAGGAAAGCTATATGATACTCTTTAGTAGCCGGTGACCTATTTTCGCTTCACCGAATAGCACTTGGAAGCACCGTACAGCGCTGAAGGTTGTTTAGTTGCCTTCATGACTTGTCACCCTCAAGTACTGGTTGCTATTTGATGGTTTGGATTAGTTATCATAACTTGCTATCAATTCCCAATTTTGCCTAGCTGACACACTGAGGATAATACTAAGGTAATGCATACGCCAGCCAAACACTACTTTCTACTCATTCAGCATTACGATGACACAAAAACCAATATTGATTTCTTACAGCTGCATACCTTGTCTAGTTTTTGTCACCAAAAAATATAATGCAACAAGGATTATCAACCAAAAATAAAGAGCTGCAAGGAAAGAACTTCCCAGGCCCAAGCAATCTTGATCGGAATGGAACAGACAGTTTTGTGAGTCTTTTGGAGTGAGAAGAGCACCTAAACCAAAAAGCCACACATGCTCACTGAGTTCCGTCACCCTCAAGGGCTCAGCAATATAAACTGGCCAAAGTTGAGCAGAGAAGCAAAGCCAATAAAAATGTGGTTAACCACAGCCAAGGGAGTGCTAACTTGTAGCTCGTGCTATCAAACAATTTACAACTATTGCTCATCCTAGGAAAGCATTAAACTGAGTTATTACGGATGGCTCTATGGTTTTTTTCCATAACTAATGATATAGATACTAGATATGCATCACACAGTACAAATTTTATCCCATGATTCAATTTTTAATACAGTAGTTTTAAAAGTTGACAAGCTATAGTGAACCTTAGAGTTAGTAATCAAGAAAAAAAAATGAATAATGAAGTACAAATGGACTAATAATTGTCGATCTCATTTAGTCAAGTTTTGAAAAAGCTGGTTAGCTCTATGGAGTACTCTGTGTCCACAAAGCACGGAAGGAGGCTATCTGGTTGAACTACAGAAACCACAACCTCAATGTCTGCAGAAGATACTCAGCTGTAGCACTCAAGAAGCTCAAGGAATTCCTAATTGCATCAGGACAGCTGGCCGTGGGAGACCCTATAGTTTCAATTGAGTTCAATGTTATTCAACTTCTGCAGGATGGTACCTTGGTGAGTACGAGTTACAATTGACCTAGACTAAATTACTCCAAGTGAAACGAACAGAACGTTGATACACAAGTGCAACGGTCTCTACACATGCACACAAAACTCATCTCCGCAGCAAGTCTATGGTAGGCGATTTTCTATGCTAAGTATAAGGATTGAGCGTCTGGATAGGATGGAGGATAAACCGAAACTTCAGAGACTGAACTTGCTATCAATGCCTGTGGGAAATATCTTGTCATTTCGGGTTAAACACAAGTAATAGTGACCAATCATCGGTTTAACTGGTGCCGTTTTGCGGACATCAGACCTACAAGCAAACAAACACCTTGACTTATGCAGTATATATATATGGTAGTACATAGTCATCGCAGTACATAGACATACTAGTGCGTAAACATAGTCATACAGAGGCATAGTAGTACATAAAAATAGTCGTTCATAGATGGAGTAGTACAGAGAAATATTAGTGCATAGACATAGTACTGCATAGACATAGTAGTACATAAAAATAGTAGTGCGTAGTTTTATTAGTGCATAGACATAGTAGTACATAGACATCGTAGTACATAAGCATGCTAGTGCATAGACAGACAAAGTCGTGCAGAGACATAGTAGTAAATAGACATCGTAGTACACAGACATAGTCATACAGAGGCATAGTAGTACATAAAAATAGCCGTGCAAAGAAATATTAGTGCATAGACATAGTAGCACATAGACATCGTAATACATAGACATATTGGTGCATAGACAGACATCGTCATACAGAGGCACAGTAGTACATAAAAACAGCCATGCATAGAAATATTAGTGCATAGACGTAGTACTACATAGACACAGCAGTACATAGACATAGTAGTGCATAGACATAGCAGTACATAGACATAGCAGTGCATAGACATAGTAGTGCATAGGCATAGCATTATATAGACATAGCAGTACATAGACATAGTAGTACATAGACATAGCAGTACATAGACATAGAAGTCCATAGACATAGTTGTCCATAAACACTGTAGCACATAGAACTAGTAGTACATAGATATAGTAATACATAGGTATAATAGTACATAGTTATTGTAGTAAATAGACATTGTAGTACATAGACACCTAATTACATAGACATAGTAGGGTGTAGACAATAAGAGTATTCGTGACCTCTGTTCCCCGAACACATTGCAAAAAAATAACCAGACCGGCAGTAAATTTAATCAATAAATAATCATTTTGTTCAGAACGCGTGGATCAACAAAAAGTAGTTCAATGAATAAAAAAGATAATCAGCAAGTATTTATTTATATTGTTCGTAGGTCGCGAATTAAACTGAACACCAAATAGATGATAATGTGCGAGTTGATTTTTTCATTTTTATAGACCCATTTTATATCCTTCAAAAATAATTCAAATAATTGCAAGCGCTCAAAATTTACTAAATTGAAGGTTTGTAGCAGCTCAAATTTTATTATTTTCAAGATTATTTTGAAAATTGGGAGTTATCTTCTTTATGATTTGTTAGGCAAACTATAACACTTCATTAAATATTTATGTTGTCCTAAACTAATGTTCCGTTGCACACGCGACGTGTTGAATTATGAACACATATTATATTTTTTGTATTTTGTTCGGCGAACAGGTCGCAGATACTCTTAATATAGTAGATAAAAATGATACTAAACACACAGTAGTACATAGGCAACAATAAACCAACATAGAAGTACATAAACATTGCAGTACAGACATAGCGTAAAGAATACCCCTAGTAGTTCACAGTTATGGTTGTACACAGGTCTAGTAGTATACAGGTGCAGTAGTACATATGTATAATAATACACAGGCTAGTACATAAAGTGTAGGTATGATATTTGCCGAAGATTCTCTACTCTTGTATTCCATGACCTTTTCTGCATATGGGTCAGATTGTTTATGATGAGACACCATATAATTTTGGGTAAAAAGCCTAAAAGTGGATCAAAACACGTCCAAATAAAAATAAATACTCATTTAAAATTTGTGACAAACAGAGGAGCAGTTTGATATCAAATTTGGCCCAAATCGATTAAGTGTGTGCATTTAATTATTGATAATTGAAGCAAAAACAAGTTTTTGGGCCTTCTTTTACCGTAAAATATTTTTGCAGCAGCATTTTCAAAGCAATGAAAACCAAGAAAGCAAATGTTTTCTATCATTATTCATTTTTATAGAACCAATACCATACTACTCTTTGAAAAATTTTATTGATGAATTATTTATTTTTATCACCCGATATTATTGATGCGTATCCCTGCAATACTAAATATATCCACAATGACAGCTATCTTTTACTTGTAACACACTTATTATATTACGCTGATATTTTTCAAACTCAAAATATGATGATGTTGGACGATCTGTTAAATAATTATCATTTTTAATTAGCTTGATCCTGACAGCAATAGCCTACATAAAAGTACCCACAAAAAAATCAATGTCAACTTTTATTTTCAATGTTTTTGTAGTTTGACACTGCTTACATATGAAACATACCAATAAAAATGTTTTGGCTCAAACAGTTGAGCATAAAAATGAAAAAAATTGACTTCGAAAATAATTGATGTCTCATAATAAACAGTCTGACCAATATCTATTAGTTAAAATAGAAGTTGTGTTCTAATTTCATTGCAATGGAGAGCACAACTTTTAAAACCTTTCTACAGCTATTGTCTTATTAGGAAGTTGTGATTCCAATGGGAAGACAACCAACTGCTTTTCCGTGCATTTTCAGTACAAAAAATTTTTTTTTTGCGTTTTTGGTCTGGTACCTACCTCTTATAGTGGAGTGAAAGTGGAATCAGTCGCAAGGTTTTGCTGCAGCTGTTAGTTCTGGTGTCAGCAAGGACTACTTTTGTTTCCTGTAAAACACAAGCAAATTACAATATAACTAATGATTAGGGTTGCCTTTTGTGAGGAACATATTCTGACACCCTAGAGGACTTTAGTTTTTGCGGGACCAAACTTTCGCGTTTTCCGCGGGTGCTGGAAGTAGCGAAATGTAGTTCCAACAAACTTCTTTTCAGCCCCTGTAATAGTGAAACTTGAAGAAAAAAATAATCCAACTGATATGATATCAACATGAACACAAAACAAATAATAACATATTTTATTATTAATGATATATGACAATAATTAAATATAATACTATTATTATAACCATTTTTGTTGTAATAATGAAAATAATAAAGAGCAACAAAATGATAATAATAATATGATTATTATTATTATTATGGTATGATGATGGCATTTAGTTTCTTATTTTCAATTACTCAAGTGAAATAAATTCATGACCAATGATATAAACAAATATTATTTATTGTACAAATCGTGGAATCCTCTGGAGGCACATTCGAATATAAATGGTGCAGGATGAGGGGAGGTGTCGACATTTATGTGGTGATGATTATTTTTACAAGCTCCAATCTGATTTTGTTTCATACAGAACAACAACTTGGCTCGCTAGCTGAGCCTAAGTTTCTATTTGTAATTTAGGGACTAACAATTACGTCTCGCATTCCAGCATTGTTTTGCCCCTAACAGCATGCACTATGTCATGGTCTTCTTCTTCACATATAAAGAGAGATAAATACTGTTCTCTACCATTTCATTTGTGATTTATGTTTTTGGCACTGTCATACCTTTGTCAGATGAGAACATATTTAAGGGATATTTTATTGTGAGGTAAAAGAGTACAAGAAGATCATATACCCTCATGTAAGTAAATACATCACATTGTTGATGTTTAGACAAATAATAATTATTTTATTATTATTATAATAATAATATGAAAAACCGGGTGCGAAAATGTGTACCGCTAATATAGTTGCCACAAAACTGCTAGCGAAATGTTTGCTAGCGAACCAATTGTAATCACAGAGGTAGCGAAATTAAACTCCAGCGAAAGTAAAGTCCTTTAGGGTAGTAGCTAAAGAGCCTGAGGGTTAAGGGCAGGTAAAGTAAATGTTATTAAGGAATTTGCGGAAAACCCGGACTAACGAGTACGTTAACGTAGGGTACTCGCCAAGTGACCAAATTATAAAGTTCGAGGATAAGCTCACCAAGTACGTTGCGAAAATCTTACTGAGTGAGCCAATTCCATGACTGAAAACCATTTCCGTTTTCACAGCAATAGCATTTACATTTTTTGTATTTTTTACCAACAATGGCTTCCCAATCAAAGTTGTAAGTTGCTATTAACATGGAGGCTACCTGTAAATGGACTATTGGCCTAACTGATGTTCATTCAAAATGTGTATACGCCGGTCATTGTAATTTTCATTTTTTATGACGCTTAATCAACAACGATCACATTGATGAAAATAATAATAATATTATATATATTTATATACGTAATAATAGGCGTTTTCGATGTATAAACGCGTTGGTTTGAGAAAGTTTGATCGACGCGTTTATCCCTCGAACGATAACTTAAGGTAGTAGGCGAGTGCGTACATTTTACAAAGTTTTGCAAGAGTTGTCTTCTTTTTTTGTGTCATCAGTCATAAATATAGCTCCGCAATCGTAAGTTAGTTAGCCTAAACTCTTGGGTTGAAAAGTAGCTGTTCATAGCAAGATTTTTGTTGCCCTGACAACAACTGCATCATCTGCCTGCTATTTATACACAGTGTTATTAAAACTCAGCAAACCACCACCAAGTACAAATTTTTTTTGTTATTGATAATAATGGTGATAAGAATAATAATGACAATGATGAATAATAATGACAGCAACAAGCAAAAACATGAATTATTATTTAATAATAATAATGGTGTGCTGATTCGCTGTTATAAAATAATATATTTTATCAGATAAAGATAATAAAAAATAGAATGAATGAAAGTTGTAATATTATTATTGGCAACAGTGATAGCATTAATAATAATGACAGTACTAAAAGTAATAATCTATGACATTAATAATAAGTAATAATACATCCATTAAAAACAAGGAAAAAAATTCTAACTTTTGATAGCACGTTGTAGTTATAATGCCGCAAAAAGCTAGTGCCGTAATTAGTGAGAAGACGACTCCTTTGGAAAACCAACGCGTTGAATTTTATAGGTGTTCGCTGGCAAAGGTGCACTGTAAACTCGTTGACAAACGCAAAAATGAGCGTTGATGCACGTTGAAAAAAACTTGCTGTAAAGGGGCAGATAATCCCTCGACAAAAAACTGCCATTGAGGATTAAATGTAAACGTTGAGCACACCGAAAGCGCCTAATAATACATTTAATAAATGAACAATAAGCGAAATAATTAATTCCTATCAACAAATACCAATTGATAATAATTAATTATTGTTATAATAAGTCACAAAACTAAATACTATTATCATAACTAATGATGAGTAAATTAATTATTATTAGTTATTGTGATACATAAAAATAAATAATAATCATCAACAGTTTGCGATGGCGGCAATAAATCTCCCTCCAGCGTAAAAGAGGCGGCTGACATAGAAAAAGGTTCCTTCTGTCAAAACAGTGAAATGTCGTAAGAAAGCTCACGTAAACAAGAGGTGTGATGTTAAGGTGTTACGTTTAGCAATACGAATAATAAAAAATAATCTGCTCTAGTGGTACCACGTGACCTCTCTCATGTACTCGTTGAACTTTCGCAAACTCCCTATGTAGGAGTTGGCTGAAATGTACACTGTATATAAAGTTGACAACACTTACTATGCAAGTTTTGAAGTTGTGCTAGAATAAGGAATGAGGATGTCATATAACACGTTACTTCAGCTGGTCCAAATCAACATTATTGAGGGTTTCCTACAAAATACAGAAAAATTGTTTTCAATTCTGTTCAAAGAGAGTTCAAAAACTCCTAGTACTAAGGCAAAGTAGCATAAATTACTAATTTTATAACGTTCCCGATTCACTCAATTGTCAGCATCATGTGAATTATTGAGAATATTCATCTCTATTAGGAGCAACAATAAAAGCGGTTATAATAACTGAAATACTCATTATTGGGTCAAACAAATAATTTTCAATCACCAACACTATAATATTGATACAATTGGTACTTGCAGGTAAACTTGCTGTTGAAAGGCTAAAGATTGGTTTGCATGCAAATCGTTTAAATTATCAAAAATATGGAATAAAAAACCCATGTATAGTCCCCAATAACCACTGCTTTTAACAGTTTGATACTTGGTTGCAACACTGTAATAAAAACCAGATACTATTTCTGCACGACAGTTAAATTCAAATCATTAGTCTGGTGAATTTATTTAGAGTTATTGGAATAAAGACATGAAACTTGCAAGATTTTTCAGCTTCTAACCTGAGCACAAGACTGCAAAATCTCTCACACTTCAAATAAATTGCTGATTGTCTCGAGCTTGGACCAGGAGTTTGCTGTAAAGCAGAAAAAGGTTACGTTGATCAGCTGATCACACTGCATGAAGCAAAAAAATCTGTTCAGTTACCTTTGATAGATGCTGATGAAGATGAAATCACAGATAACAAAACCAGTGAACAATGGAACACATTGTAAAACACATGTACATAACGCAATTCTTTACAATAACTTTTTGCTTGAGAAACAATATGTTTCTGTCCATGAAAAAAAAATATGGTCGGTGGAGCAAACCGCCTTTTAATATCTGCAGCTGTAGAGCATATAATCGTGTCAAAACCAAAGCAAAATTTCAGGGCTGAAAGGTCAAAGTTGAAATCATTGTTTTAGCCATACCACTATTAGCTAAAGATAGTGATGCAATAGCTGTACATGGAAATACTTTAGCTGTTCAATGAGGTGTGAATGTGTGTATTTGCAACAGACGGACAGGAGTTTCACATTACTAGTAGAGTACTAAAGTCTGCCTATGCCTGTGGCATCATGCCAACTACTTGCTGCTATCAGTTGAATGAAATGAGCAAAGGTCAACTAGCGCAATTTATCACAGCTAAATGCAAATGGCAAAATACTGCGAATGCGAAACATTTTGAAACCAACTCAGTGCAAATGATGCATATGCCATTAAAAATGGAGCAGCATAGAAAGTTTGCAACAGCTTTGTAAATATTTGCTCATTCACAGACGACCAAGGCAAAGATGAGTAGCTACTAAAAGACACCAACAGCAAGCAAACAAGCTCACTATATAGCAGTGGTATATAAGTGCAGCAGATCAGTATTAACCAAAGTTTCGGTTTGTAACAATGGTAACAGAAACAGTGAGCGTGTAGTGAAATAAATTGGTAACAATTAATGTACAACTAACGCAGATGACAAGAAACTGAACTGAGTTAAGAAAAAGCCATTGGCTATGATTATAAAAAAAAAATGAAATGGAAGCCAGCATCTGAGATACGGGATTCCAAATTTAATTTGTCAAGTGCTTCAAGTAAATTGAAGATTTCTTTGAACCTTGCATTGGTGTAACTACCTGATGAGCCCAGTCAGGCAAGCAAGAAATATTTTCAATTGAATACTCACTGATGTCAACATTTAATGTTGCTTAGAATACTCGCAATGTGGTTGGCCATATGACAGCAAGCTTCCTGAAAGCTTCATTTCTACCAAATAAGAGTTTAAAACTAGGAAAACAGTTCTTGCAAAACGAGCATTTTATGAGGCAGGCAAACAATTCAAACCACTCCTAAGATCACTGCATAAATCAATCGCAGAAAAAGAAAAGCAGATGGTTAACAAACAAACGAAGGAAAAAGGAATCATTGTTGATACTGAGGTTGACAGCGAATCTTCGAAGCAGCTAAGCGCACCAAATCACATGATGATGCGGCAAATATGTATGATCACATAAATTTTGTGGCTGTACGGTGTTACCTAACACAGAGGGATTTTTGTTGCTAACTGTGTACTTCTTCTGAATTACTCAGTATTATAGATAAGAGAAGATGGTGGTAATCGACAACAAAAGTCTATGGATACCGAGACTAGTAGTAGTAGTAGTGGTAGTAGTCGTGTATTGATTGTGGCTAAGTCAACTATCTATTATTTATTATTATTATGATGATGATATCTTCTTTCCTATAAATAATAAATACTATTCTGCAAGCATAACAGACCAGTAGTATTATTACTATAATATTAATTATTATTATTATTATTAAATAAATGTATAATAATAATAATAATAATTATTATTATTATTATTATTATTATTATAACTATTGTAACTACTATTATTATTATTATACATTATTATAGCAATAATATATCATCATGATCATCATTCTTTCTATATATTTCATTACTATTATTATATTATAATTATCTTATATATATGTGCACAACAATTTTATTCAATAGCAAGTCTCTTACCTTCAAATAATATGGAGTACCAATCCTAGCAGTCACCACTTTTCACTAAAGAATGTTGTTGGCTTCTCTTCTTGTACTACTCATCTCCAACCGTTCCAGGCAGTTGGCATAGTGAGCACAGCGGCCGACATAGATGTAGATTAGATCTACCAGCTATTCACATCTAGTAGTAGTAGTAGTAGTATACTAGTGCGCTGAAGCTTTGAAGCGTTCATTACGAGTACAAAAACTACTGCACTGTCACAAATATAGGCCAACTACCAGGTAATAGAACCAGGATGAATAGTAAAAAAAAGTTAGAAAAAAGGAGGAGAAAAAGTGAGCATTGAAGTAACAAACTATTTAAAATTTGGGGTCCACTGTACAACACTAATTATTTCTACTGAGTAAATTGACACTAATAAGGCCTTTATAAATACGCATCATATACATAACTTACAGTTTTATATGTTTATCATGTAAGCGTAGGCAAAGGCAGCATTGAGCGAACGATGAGGCGGTGTCTAAAAATAGCGCTATAATAGCTAGTGATGACGTACATTGCAATGGGGTCCCGGCAGATTTTTCTGCGGAGCTATTATCAAAAGAACCGGAAGCATGCTTTCCATCGATAGCACTGTTAAAACGAAAGTCGCTTCATTTTATCCGATACTGAAGGACTTTTTTTTCTATTCACGGCAGCTGATGGGTTTGGAGGTGTATAGAACTGACGATGCGCCGCTAACATAGGTCATCTTATAATTTATTATTATCATTATAAAATAATAATAATTTATTATTATTATCAAATAAAAATAATAGATAAAATAATAAGATATATTAATAATATTAATTAATCAAATAACAACAACCGCAACAGTTGAAATTAAAAGATAATAAAATTATAACTATATGCCATTAATTATTATTATTATAATTGTTGTTATTATAATAATTATTATAATTGTTCTTGTTGTTCGTAGTTCGTTGTTCCAACCGTTATTATTACTATACTAATAATAATTATGACCTGTCAATCAGCTCCTTCTTGCGTTCAGTTGTCCGTACATTTTTGTTTTTTTTTAGCAATTCCTTCAAACAAGATAGGGTGAGGCTTTCATAATCACACTTGATGATGATTCCAACTAATGCAATGGCGGTCAATGATTTGAAATTAAGACAGTCCTATAGCAAGTGAACACGGCCACGGAATGTTTTTGGCCCGTGCTCGACAGATCACCAAAATATTCTGCCAGGACCTGGCTCATAACAAGGGCGTTAATTTATGTTGGCAAGCTCAATGAGCCGCGAAATACAAAGCTATAGCTCTACACACGAGCATAATATTTAATTAATTTTTAACAAGTGAATGAAACAAAATACTAAAAAAAAAAATTGTTCAAAGGCTATATTGATTCCTTGAGCTTCCTAAACTGCATAAATTTTGTTATATCAATGGCTTAAACTGTCTAAAATCTAAATAATAGTCAAGCAAGTCGTGATTTCTAATGATAAGTTATACGACCGACCATGCTATTTCCGGTTGCATCGCTAAAGCGAAACTACTCTGCCGGGACCCCATTAATCTGAGAAATCAGACTTGTCATATACAAGAAGAGAATCAATAAAATTTCACAAGCCAGTGCAATACAGCCTATGAACAACAATAGAATGAAGGCATAAATGGTGAAACTGACAGAAATAGTTACACCTAGACAGATGGCTGGTCTGGCACCATTCAGAATATAATGCTGCAATGTGTGCTTATATATGAGTTTTCCCACGAGCATAACAAAGATTTGGCCGTCATCTAGTGGCTATAATACCACTTACTCTAAGCGGAATTTTACTAAAATGAATCAGAAACAAAATATAATATTTAATTTATAGGAAAGAGCATGTAGTGATAACTTCTGAAAACCTTAACCTTGTGTGTTCTGTGTTGATGATGGGAGTTCTATATATACCTGAAAAACATGCTAGCAACGTCAAACGAATTGGAACAGGAGTCATACTTGTAAGAAATCGTGAAGTTAGTAGATTTGGTTATCATCGACATGATATAATCACATTCACAGCATTACAAGCGATAGAAACAGCTCAAAACTTATCCAACAAACTTGATGATTCCAACCAGATGAAGTACTTTACTACAGATGAGGTTGTTGAGAACAAGGTCTTAGTGCTTTCAATGGGAGCGGGAAACACATCTTCTACATCTTTGAGAGAACCAACACCTCCTGGTGAAAACTATATTCAAGAAGAGCATGTCAGACAACGCAACCCAGTGAGTGTTTTTATTTAATGTAAACTAATTAATATAAGTTATACTTCCAATT
Source organism: Cryptosula pallasiana (assembly GCA_945261195.1). NCBI lineage: Eukaryota > Metazoa > Bryozoa > Gymnolaemata > Cheilostomatida > Cryptosulidae > Cryptosula > Cryptosula pallasiana. The sequence goes on along the minus strand of OX183136.1, from coordinate 33,913,256 downwards.
AGATAAAATTTATTTATAAAGCAATTATTTTTTGTTTTGCTTTAGATAGAAGAGAGAGAATCAAAAACACTTGATGAAAATTATGCTCAAGAAAAAACCAACCGAACAATATAACTTGGTGAGTTACTTCCCTTTACTATATAATGTTAACTAACCAATGTAAAAAGAATTATAATTCAAATTCATGTAATTATTTTACATTTTTGTTTAATCATCCTATACTAATACATAACTTTTTATTTTAGTTCATTATGGAATCAAAAGTACATAGAACAGAAGTCTTCCTTCCTAAGTTATAACATCAGTACAACAATGACGATATTGTAAAGAAAAAGACTATCATCCATTGATTGTCATTACAAGTTGTAGTGCTTTGTATTACTTAATATTTACTAACTCTAGCTATATTATACAAGGATATTTTCCTACTTGATATGTAATAAATGTATATAATCATATATTGATTCAATGTAGTTATATCTCCTCGTTCTTCTCTCCTCTCTCTCAAAATATCATATGAGTTCGAGTTATGTAAAAAAATTATTAACACTTGAATGTCATGCATTCAAAATCTATATGCTATAAATTCAAATTAAGTAAAAAAATAATCAAAACTCAAATGCCACTTAAATGCCACTCAAATGCCACCCAAATACCCCTCAAATAAAATACAATATAAACTTGGCAAATCCATCCAACGTCGTAACTCATTGCATAACCCCCAAGGTCTGATCCACAAAAAAACACTTGGTAGGGAGATCTGCTCATATATTACTACTCCTGAGCTTTCAAAAATTGGAGACCGGAAGTTTCTCGCAATACCACCAACAAAGCTATTCCATTTTCAAAAGAGTTCTTCCAAACTGAAAAATGACTATAACTCGGGGACGGTTACTCCGATTTGCATAAATTTTACATGGTTGTGATCGCATTGTAACCCTCTCTCAGATTAACATCGTCAACTTACGGATCTTGGGTGAAAGAGTCAAAGCCCACACGGTTTTCAATGTGTGACAAAAATGTTCGTTATTTACTGTTTTCACCCCGGAAAAATTTTTCTCCTTCAAAACTTTAGCACAAACAGTTTTCAGGTGACAAATTGAACAAATCTGAAAAAAATTGAAAATATTCAATAAGTATTTAGCGATGCCCGAACCCAAAACATTTTTTTGTATGTAGGCCATACCACCTTCTTTTTATCTTAAGCTGTTTACAAACCAAATTCAACATTGCTAGATGGCCGAATGGGTAACATTGTGACCTGCTGTTGACAGGGTTCACGTTCGATTCCCAGGTATGGATTTCTTTTTCGCATACAAATGATTGTTGTCAGAATGGAGGAACCAAGTCAGCATGTGTATATGTAGTAATAGGAGTGCATCTTGTATTGGCAGTTGTGAAACATGCGCTTGCGTGGCTCCAGATCAAAAAAGCATCAAGGCCGCTTCAAAAAGCTGCTTTTTTGCAAAAAGTAAAGCTATCAAAAAACAGTTGTCAGTTTGTACTAAATTAGTTTGTGCATCAGCAACATGTTATTATAGCTCGATTGCTAAGGTTGTCGCTTGCAGTGCTAGGGGTCCAGGTACCATTCCCAGCGGTGGAATTCTTTTTCACTTGGAAAATATTTACGAGTACAACTTTGCTGCTAAGAGTAGTAATATATGAGCAGATCTCCCTACCAAGTGTTTTTTTGTGGGGTCATAATCTGGGGTGATGCAATGGGTTACGGCGTTGAATGAATTCGCCGAGTTTATATTGTATTTTATTTGAGGGGCATTTGAGGGGCATTTAAGTGGTATTTGAGTTTTGATTATTTTTTTACTTAATTTGAACTTATATGGTATATAGATTTTGAATGTATGGCATTTAAGTTTTGATAATTTCTTTACATAACTCGAACTCATATAGCATCTTGAGAGAGAGGAGAGAGGAGATGTATCTACCTTGAATAAATACATTGATTAAAAGTGAATCAATGTATGACTATATACATTTATTACATAATAAGTAGGGGCAAAATCTCCTCATATAATATAGCTAGATACATAATTCGAACTCATATATACATTGAATGCTATAAAATATATTGGATGATGAAGTTAAATATTCATCTATTCGTTATCGATATTTATAAGGATGATGAAAGATTTCTTGTATTCTATATATATATATAAATATATAGTTATAGTAACTGTGGTAAAAGAAGTCTATTATGAAGGTTTTTATTTAAGCCAAAGTAGGTTCGGTAGATACTCCATCAGAACACACTCGTCTTTTAGCATAAAAATATGTGAGTCCTCGCTTTATTTGGTTGTATGTCAACATTTTTTTATCCTTTACTACAAATCCTCGATTTTTACCCATAAACGACTTTTTTGTGTTCAATACATTTAGATAACTGTCTTTGTTCAATTAATTAATTCGTTTGTTGAAACCTTTTGAGCTAAACTTGTTTCCTTTTTCTCCCCAGCAGTAATAGGATTTAGAGTTAAGTGCAACAATTCCATCTCCGGTAAATTCCTCTTTAAACAGCCCGGGTGTTCTTTTTCCGTGTTTTAGTACTTTTTCACAGCAGTCTTGCATGCTCCATTCTAAACCTATTGTTTTGGTTCTTAAAAACTCATCCCTATGTTTGTCACAGTATGGGCGTGGAAACCAATCACCATATTCATTGTAAAACTCTTTTTTCATACTTGGTTTTACCAGTGTTTCTAATGTTCCGCTCAACGCCATGTATGCGCTATCTGTATCCATTTCAACATATTGGAAATCACTTCTGTCAATATATCTATAAATAAAAAGATTGTTTCGATTTCAATTATTTGGAAGTTTTACTTACTTATACATAATAATGGTAGGAAATTAGGTTTTACTTACTTATCCATAAAGTCGTAGTAAAACTGTAGCATTCTCAGTTTAGCATACTGTAGCACGGAAAAACCCAAGTGTACTGGAACGTTCATAGTTAGCTGAAATGATGGTGATACCGATTAGCAAAGTAAACTTGGAGAATATAAATTTTGAATTGCAAAATAATTGTTTTTAAAACTTACTAGTCGTTTACAGGTTACGATTTCATAAAAATCATCTGCTATCTCTTCCATGGAGATGAATTTGTTCCCTCTGATACGAAATGAAGCTTTTCTCGCCCCTTCGATGAACTTGATGGTGGTGTGTTTTTCTTTATCAGTGACTGTTTTTCCATAAGCAGCATTTCCTACCAACTTGCTAGTAGTAGCGAGTAATTCTTGACTAAGATCTACATCTCCCATTCGCCTAGCGTCTGAAACTGATGTTCCAAAAGCTTCAAAAGCTTTTCTAGGAATATATTCTATTAGCTGATAAACTTTGGTGACTTTCAATCCTTGTTTCAAGTACCATTTTAACAAAGGACTCATTAGCAATATCTTATCTCCGAACATACTTCCAACTAATGAGCGTTGAGGAGTCTTTAAAAACCCTTCGGCTTCAGCAAATATTTTCATTTCTTCGCTCAAGTGTTCTCTGGTTAACATCGTATTTTTAAAAATCGGGGGCATTTCGGAGAACTTTTCTTCCTCTTCCTCAGGAACTTCGATGTCACATTCAACAAATCCGAAGAATTCCTCTGATTGAACTCTCGACAACGCTTCTTCTTGATTTAGTTTTTTTTTCAAGTATTTTAGGGTAGAAAGAATTGTAAAACGTGTTGACAAATTTTTGTAAATTTGTATGAGTTTTTACACGTTTCATCCACTCACACTCCCAACTCGAGATTACAGTGTAACCTAGCGCTCGAAGATATTCTTCATTTTCCATCGTAGTTTTAAACAGATTTGCTTTTGATTTTCTTCCACTAGCTTGAAGCTCTTGTTCTTTAGCATTGTTATAAGAGCAGTTGTGTCCATGCCAAAAACACCCGTGGAATTGAAAGACATGACGATTTTCAACACAGAATCCATCAACTGGTAATCCTCGCTGTCCAAGAGCAACTTCTCCTCCATTGAGCTGATGCTTGATATTGATTTTTTTTGAAAATATTTGGAACTGTAACCAACTATGAGCTACCTTGCTAAATTTTACTGGTTCAGCAACAAAGGAGTTTTCGATTTTTCTTCTTCGATGATAACCAGTAGGCATTGATTGCATCATACACCATAAATAGAGCGCATTTGCATCAACTCCATAAATTCTATCACAAACTTTTGCTTCTTTTCCCAACCAATGTTCTCTAATTTAGTTATACCTTTTTCGTGATATCTATGCATCACTAGACTTGGTCCACCAACTATGTTTTTCTTTATTAGAGGATAAAGTTCTGCATTGCAGTTGTCAATCAGACAAATTGGGAGAGTCTGTCGAAACGAGTTACCAAGTTCATGGAAATCCAAGTGTGTAGAGAGGTATGGAGGAGGTGGTTGAGGAGCTTTGTTGAACATCCATCGAATCGCTAATCCTGGTAAAGATATACCGTCTTTTAACATATCAATCCCATGCTCTCTGTAGATCGATCTTTGTCTTTCCAACGCTTGAACAAATGGTTTTACATCCAAGTTGTTGTACCATTTTAAAAAATCCCTCATTGTCCTCATGTTGTTATCTTTCCATGCTTCTTGACAAATTATGTACTCTTCTTCACTGATGTTCTTTTGTTTTAAAGAACTGTAAAAAGCTTCTCTTGGAGGTAGATGTTCTTGATTAAGTTGTTCCAAGTCTTTCATCCATTCATAAGGAAAAAATCCTTTTCCGGCTTCACATTTGTATGCTTTGAGATACATTTCATAGCTATATCCAGGAGTGATAAAGTTTGTACAATCTAAAAACAAAAAAGATCCTATTCCGATAACAGGCATCTTGTTTCCTTTTTTTATAACAAAATCAAAATCTTTGCCGGAGACATCTTTCAATTTTTGAAGCAGTTTTCCTTTCATCACATTAACATCATAAGTCTGTGAATTGAATCTTAGAATAGGAAGTTTTTTCATATAGCAGTACAAATCATCCAGAACTTTTTCAGTTCCTAATCTCCGCCTGAAACAATTTTGTTCATAATCAGTACGAAACTTTTCTTCAGCTTTTTCCAATCGTTGTAATTCACCTTCTATCTGTTTTATGATTTGTGAAAATTGTTCTTCCAATCGGCTATATGATTCTTCACTAATATCTTCCAAGTATTCAATGAACTTTTCAACACACTCATCATCATCCCCGTTATTGACAATACAACGTGGGTTGTTGAAGCCCGGTACATTTGAACAAATTGAAATACTTAAAAGTTGATGCTCGTTAGTGTAAATGGTTCTGTCTGTATCTCGATCTTTTTCGCAATTAGGTAACAAACACTCTATATCGAATGTTGCAAAAAACGGAAAGTATCTCAAGGAATCATCTGACCCGATATCTATCCCGAATTGAATCTTCAGTTTGTCGAATATTGTAGCGGTAGGTTTGTATTGCCCTGCAGAAAACTCCAGATTTGTTGCGTCTGAGATTGAACATCTGTGTCTTTTCAAATTCCCCAATCTGTCATAACAAGTAGAACACGTTGGACATCTGTAGGTTCTGACATATCCTTCCAAGTTTGTAAAAAGACTGAAGTGATTGATATAAAGATCCAAATATAGATTCTCCTTATAACTGGAGTTTGAATTCCAAATAACTGTTGAAGTCATATCATCATTTAAAGAAAACACTGTTATCTTCAGTTGAAATGCACGCTCCAAAAGCAATAAATCAGCTTCTGTTACTCCTTCCCCATCACAACTTTTAGCACTATCACCATAGATGAAACTATGATATTGTTGTTGGTACTCCTTCACCTCCTTAATTATCGGATCTTTTGCAATTCCACCGTTTTTTTGTAGTTCTTTGTGTAATGCTAGACATCTAAAAAAACAAAGATTGTCGGTAATTTGTATTCCTTTTGTGTTTTTTAACATGGTTCGTATGTGTCTGTTGTTAATGAGGTGAGAGGGTAAATGCTCTGGTGGTGATCCAACTTTTCCCATTCCGAGTAGTTTGTAGAAATAAAACGAAATGTTTGTGATTAACATCAATCTCCAAGTCGTATTTGGTCTCCGTCTCAAGCTATTTGTACGATGATCAGTCTCCATAACATCAACAAAAAAGTCATCAAGATCTCCCTCACTTTCAATCAGTTTAGCTTTTGGATATACGGTAGCATTGTTTGATGATGAGTGAAAGTATCGGAGTTCACCATCATTTTTATTTTCTAGTATACAACCTACGCTACAGTTGACTTTTGCTCTCAAGCTCAATTGTCTCCAAACTTTTTTTAGCAATTCTAACACTCTTGAATCATGATAGTCATTTTGGTAGGTATCAGCTTGGTCTCTTGGAATCCCATCCCAAAGTCTTACATTTAAAAGTTCTATGACTTTTCCAGCTCTATGTTTTGTTTTCATAGCTCCCCAATATCTAGCTATCAACTCATCCCATTCTTCATCTTGAAAAGTTGGAGCTGTGCTATCATCAACAATACCTAGGGTTGATACTCGGCTAGGTCTTTCAAAATTTAAATCTTCCATTTCTTCTTCTTCTTGTTCTTCCTCTTGTGCTTCTTCCTCTTCTTCTTCTTCTTCTTCTTCTTCTTCTTCTTCTTCTTCTTCTTCTTCTTCTTCTTCATTTTCTATCATTGGATCATTCTCATTTTCTTCAACTATCTCCTCCACAACTGGCTCTATATCTTGAGCTATTATGTTAGTCTTTGATGATGAAGGTTCAGCGCCAAACCCTGTTTGATTGATTGTTTCATCAGGTAAACGAAAACAAATGAGATTTTCTTCTAACCATTTCCAATTAGGGGAAATTGCAGGGGTTTTTTCTTCTACATTCTCCTCCCGATAATTTAAACTTTGTCTACAATAGAAATGTTAACACATAATAATTGTTCTATAAAAAATTCACATACATTTTGTATGAAATGTAACAGAAGAAAAAAATGACTTAAACAATATTATCAATTAATTTTTAAAAAGGAATTGGAAAAAAATGTCTCAAACATTATTATTAGTTAAGTTTTTAAAAACTCACTGTGTACTATGAGATGAATTCTCAACTCCCTCTTTTACATTCATTCTCTGATATTCTGAGTCCTGTCTACAATAAAGAGATAACGCATTAATTTTGCTGATTCATGAGATAACTCTAAAAAACCAGCAAAAAGAATTATTCTACTAACATTATTAATTTATGATTTTAAAAACTTACTGCATATCAAAGACTATCGTATTTTCAGTAGTTGCTGAAACTTGAGAAGTTGAAGGTGTGTCTTGAAAAGCATTTTCAAGTTCCATCTCCATATTATTTTCATATTCAGCATTACATTCATCATTCATGTATTCATTATCAGCATTTGAAAAACTGATATCATTTTGATTTTTCATGAGCCATTCCCATTCCTTATGTATGTCTACATCAGTATCCTCCTCTTCTGTTTCCATAGTACTGTAAAAGCAATAAAATCATTACTTTTAATAGAAGTAACAATAGCACATAAAAAGGTAAGTTAAACGTCTCAGCTAATAAATTTTACCTTGTGAATAAAACTCCTAGTAGTCAGTTGGTATATTATATAGTAGATGTCGAGTCTTCAGTTAATGTTGTTAGAATGAGTGATTTATTGTGTGAAAGCATTACTTTTTAAGTAAACAAATTATTAAGTGAGATAATTAAGTCAGATAATTAAGACTTAAATTCAATGAAAACTTTCAAATTCACTCAGAAAAACTTTTAATAGTTTGTGGATGTAGTAGTAGATGTTGCTCCTCCGATCGCTGTTGTAGAACTGGATGCTTTCTGTGTGAAAACAGTGGCTCTTAAATAGGTAAAGTTGCACTGATTAAATCCTATGAATCAGCATTTTTTCACGCGAATACAACCCAATGCTTTCGCGGGAATAAATAATTTATTTTCACGCGAATGGAAACCGTTGCTTTCGCGGGAATAATTATTTTATTTTCACGCGAATAGAAACTGTTGCTTTCGCGGGAATACAAATTTTTTTTTCACACGGATACAAACCATAGCTTTCGCGGGAATAAATAATTTATTTTCACGCGAATGGAAACCGTTGTTTTCGCGGGAATAAATAATTTATTTTCACGCGAATAGAAACTGTTGCTTTTGCGGGAATACAAATTTTATTTTCACGCGGATACAAACCATAGCTTTCGCGGGAATAAATAATTTATTTTCACGCGAAAGCAACGGTTTGCTTTCGCGGGAATAAATAATTTATTTTCACGCGAAAGCATTGGTTTGTATTCGAGAGAAAATAAAATTTGTATTCCAGCGAAAGCAGTGGTTTCCATTCGCGTGAAAATAAAATATTGATTCCCGCGAAAGCAACAGTTTCTATTCGCGTGAAAATAAATTATTTATTCCCGCGAAAGCATTGGTTTGTATCCGCGTGAAAATAAAATTTGTATTCCCGCGAAAGCAACAGTTTCTATTTGCGTGAAAATAAATTATTTATTCCCGCGAAAGCAACCGTTTCCATTCGCGTGAAAATAAAGTATTTATTCCCGCGAAAGCATTGGTTTGTATTCGCATGAAAATCAAATTTGTATTCCCGCGAAAGCAACAGTTTTCTATTCGCGTGAAAATAAATTATTTATTCCCGCGAAAGCAACGGTTTCCATTCGCGTGAAAATAAAGTATTTATTCCCGCGAAAGCATTGGTTTTCGCGTGGACAAAATTCTGATTCATAGTTATATTATAAAGAAGGTTGGTATTCATAGAGTTCAACCAGTGCAACTTTAGCTATTTAAGAGCCACTGTTTTCACACAGAAAGCATCCAGTTCTACAACAGTGAGCGGAGAAGTAACATCTACTACACTTTCCATTGCAACTACTAGAAACTTCCTCTTTATAAACGGTAAAATTTAAAAAATTTATTATTCCCTACCTAGCAAAGATCAAAATTAGTTTAGCTATAATGTAAAGTATGAAATAAATAATCTTTTAGTTCCGCATGAAAAGCTGAATTATATATTATTTCTTCCTTTTTTAGAATACTATGGAGGATTTTTCTGCTTCTTACACGGATTTAAAGCCAATCGAAAACAAACAAAAAACATTCAAAACACCCTCCAAAAGAAAAAACTCTAACTCTGTCACAAAAGAAGCAACAATAAAGAGACGAGCTCTTCCAAAACTGGTTTTACCCACAACATCAAACAATATGGAACAAAAAGAATTGCTCACTGATGCTGACAGAGCTCTCAAGATGGCCAAGTCTCTCCAAAAATGGAAGGCATGTGATTTGAAAAAGATTGAAGGGTTTCTTACACTAGCATCACTTCCTGTTCCATCAGTTTTGCAAATCGTTTCTATTGAACAGAGTACTGGTGCATACAGAAATTACTACATTCTCACTTATCTTGATAATTCAACTGGAGCGAATTTTCAGAAAGTTGTTTGCCCAAGTAGAGTAGTTGAAAGCTTCAATGTTGATAACTACCCATTACCTTTCAACATTTTGTACTTGGGTGAGATGGAAAACTCAAAAAAACCAGAGACCAAATTACTGCAATGTCAAACGTATCAGCACAAAACGCTTAACCACAATGGAAGCTACTGCTGAAGCTGAAAACTGAGAAAATTGAGTGAAGAAGAACTCAAACTCGCTTACGACATCGAGTATCTCAGCAATTTCAAAGATTGTTCCAATTTTGCTTACATCGAAGTTGTAGAAAGATTCATTCCTTTCCGATTCAATGGAGAAGAATCCATTGTAAATTGCATTCCCTATGTCGCTGAAAAGAATGGAAAAAGAGAGACGAGAACGCTTTTACTACCAATCAGATACAACGAGGAAGCTAAAAGATGTGCACCTGGTGTGATGATTTACAAAGGAAAAAAACAGAGTAAGATTGGAAATCCTATTCCATACCACAATGTTGTCTTCATTTCTTCAACCAACGCTAGTGATTGGGAGCAATATTGCACACAAACCAATTCCAATGAGGTGCTAACAAAAACAAATAATGAGGATGAAGTTCTTAAGGAATTCCTAGAAAACAAATTACAAGATTTTGATGAACAGCTTGGTGTTGATGGTATGTAAACTCAATATCAAATGCTGACAACAGGTAGTCTCAAGCGGATAATGAATGTATAAAAAAGCCTGTGTATTGATTGACATTACAAGTTGTACTGTTTTGTATTACTTACTATTTACCGACTCTAACTATATTATATGGAGAGATTTTCCCTACTTATTATACAATAAGTGTATATAATCATATATTGATTCATAGAAAAGTCTAAAGGTTCTCAAGTGATTAACTCACCAAAAGTTCCGGTTTGCAAAACATTTGAAGATCTTCCTATCCCAAGCATTATACGAGTGACTGTACTTTTTTATCCAGTTGAAATAGCTAAAAACTTCAGTTACTTAGTATTTACTGACTCTAGCTATATTATATGAGATTTTCCCTACTTATTACACAATAAATGTATATATTCACATATTGTTTCATTTTTAATCACTGTATTTATTCAATGTAGATATATTTCCTCTCTCTCCTCTCTCTCAAGATATCATATGAGTCGGAATTAAAAAAAATTATCAAACCTTAAATGCCACACATTCAAAATCTAGACACCCTATGAGTTATAATTATGTATACAATTATGTAAAAAATTATCATAACTTAAATGCCATACATTCAAAATCTATATACCATATAAGTTCAAATTAAGTAAAAAAATAATCAAAACTCAAATACCACTTAAATGCCACTCAAATGCCACTCAAATGCCCCTCAAATAAAATACAATATAAACTCGGCGAATTCATTCAACGCCGTAACCCATTGCATCACCCCAGATTATGACCCACCAAAAAAAACACTTGGTAGGGAGATCTGCTCATATATTACTACTGCTAAGTATAATAATTAGGATTAATAAGGGTGTAAAAATGTGTTGGCTCAGTCAGAGGTTGATGGTGTAGTTGGTGTTGTGTAAGAATCACCGCAACCAGTACAGGTGTTCAAATCCTTCCAGTGTCATTTTTTTTAACATTGATTCTCTAAAATACTCTTGTCTTCACTCGTGAATACAATTTCATCTAGTTAGTATTTTAGAGAATCTAAAATACTATTGTTCTGCCTGAATTTATTATTTTTTTTTTTTTTCTTCTCTCGCGCAGACCTTGCCGAACTCGGTCGAGTTTTTTTCAAGAACCGTTATAGATAGAGCTACAGAGTTTTTTTGGACACAGTCGTGAGGCATCCGGCCGATAAATAAGTTACTTATGAAGTTACAGAATGTTCCAGAACGTCGCAATCTAGGTGCGAAAACGGGTACAAAATCGTTTTCGAAAGCATCAAAATGGCTGAAAAATTGTAGACCCGATTGACGAAAAAATACCAAATTTTGAAAGATGGTGCATTTTGCTAACTTACTGATTCGACATCATGACACGACGTTAAAAAATTGTTCAGAAACGACCATCTTGATTTTTTTGTAAAAATCACAGTTTTTAGCATAAAACAGCTTCCTGTTAGAGAACCAACAGGCTGAATTAGCTGAAATTTGCAGCAAACATGTGCCATAGTGCATAGAAGTACCAAATTGAACTTCAAAGTGATCGCCCAAAACCGTTTCAAGTGTTTACATTTTCAAACTTGAAAATCTAAACAGAAACAGCATTTTTCAACGCTTTCCGAGACCAGAATGGAACTAGTCAGCGACAAGTTACTTATTAGGCTGCATAGCCCAACGCTTAAACTTTCCAAAAGTAGAGACTACAAGTTTCTCGCAATACCGCCAAAACGGCTATCCCATTTTCAAAAGAGGTCTTCAAAACATAAAAATGACTATAATTCAGGGAGGGTTAGTCGGATTTGCATAAATTTTGCATGGTTGTGATTGTATTGTAACCGTCATTCAGATGAACATCCGTCAAATTTCTGATCTTTGGTGGAAGAGTCAAAGACCGCACGGTTTTCAATGTGTGAAAAGAATGTTCGTTATTTACTGTTTTCACCGCGGAGAATTTTTTTTTCTTCAAAACTATAGCACAAATAGGATTCTGGTAACAAGTTGAACAAATCTGAAATAAATTAAAGATATTTGATAAGTATTTAGCAATGTTCGATCCCAAAATATTTTTTTGTATGTAGGCCATACCACTTTTTTTGTATCTGTGTTTATGAACGGTAGTCAACATTGCCATATGGCTAAATGGTTAACACTGTGACCCGCTGTTGCATGGGATCAGGTTCGATTCCCAGGTGCAGATTTCTTTTTCGCCTAAAAACAATTATTGTCAGAAGGGAGGAGCCAAGTCAGCATGAGTATATGTAGCAACAGGAGTGCAGGTTGTATTAGCAGTTGTGAAACATATGTTTGTGTGGCCTCAGAACAAAAAAGCGTCTTTGCACTTGAAAAAGCTGCTTTTTACAGAAATGAAGCTTACGCAAAACATTTGTCAGTATTGTGGTAGATTTTGATGCACACTAGTAGTGAACAGGTCGTTTACTCTAGAACCTTGCGAGACCATGCGCTAGACTTTTACCCACAGCGTTCGGTTAACAGCTGTTGGGTGGAAAGTCCTACTGTGCCGGTGGCATAGTGAGCAGGGCCGGTAGTGACCCCTGCAGGGTCGGTAGTGACACCTACCGACCCGGTATAGCTGTACTGGGCCGGCACAAGATGGCCGAAATAGATGAGAATCCTCAAAATGTGTAGGAGCTTAATCAAGGTCGAGAACAGGAAGTACTTACCCTTAGATTACCAACCCTATGGACCCAACTCTACATCCAGCCTGGGAGCCTTGCAGGACTACTCATTGGACAATAAGGAGAAATGACTCCGCCCTTAGCCACTTGGCACCTCCCTTAATTAACCATACTGCATTGTTGATTGGCTTGCTACTTTTATAATCAATTGTATTGGCTAATCTGCTTCCTGTGTATTGATTGTTATATGTTTTGTGCTTATCAGCTCTCCTATAAAAGGAGAGCACACACTGTTACTCTTTGCATTCATTACAATGTTGCCATGGCATATGCTCTTATATTGCTAAACCCTAGAGGAATAATTACCCTCAGGACTGCTTAGAGAATAAAGCCATTATTACAAACACTACACGGTACCGTTTGTTTGAGCCATGGGCTCTTGCCTTACCGGGTAATTCGGTTGCCCTATGCAGTTGTCTCTGTCGGTCAGTACAGTGTCCCCTCTGGAGAGAGGTAGAATACTCGAGATTAGTGGATGTCCATGGTAACAGACCGGAATCCATTACAGTATGTACTAAAATACGTTGTGCATCAGCAACATGCCTTTGTAGCTCGGCGGCTAAAGTTGTTGCCTGCCGTTTTAGGGGTCTAGGTATGATTCTCAGTGACGAAAAAACCTTTTTCACTTGTGCAATACAACTTTACTGCTAATTATCATGTCTAAGAATAAGGAGGGTGTCAAAAGTGTACTGTTTCAGTCAGAGGTTGATGGCGCAGTTGGTGTCGTATGTGACTCACAACAACCAACCAGTGCAGGTGTTTGAGTCAGTTTAGTGTCATTTTTAACTTTTATTCTCTAAAATACTCTGGTCTTCACTCGTGAATACAATTTCATCTAGTTAGTATTTTAGAGAATCTAAAATACTATTGTTCTTGCTGTTTTTATTATTAGTATTTTAGATAGAATCTAAAATACTATTGTTCTGCCTGTTTTTATTAGTTTTTTTTCTTCTTTCGCAGCAAACTTGACAGAATTCGGTCGAGATTTTCTCAAGAACCATTAAAGATACAGCTACAAAGTTTTTTGCGACACGATCGTGAGGCATCGGGCTAAAAAATAAGTTAGCTATGAAATTACAGAACGTTCCAGGTGCGAAAACGGGTAAAAAAATCGTTTTCGAAAGCATCAAAATGGCTGAAAAAACGTAGATCCGATTGACGAAAAAATACCAAATTTTGAAAAATGTTGCATTTCGCTCACCTTCTGATTCGACATCGTGACACGGCATTAAAAAGTGGTTCGGAAGCGGCCATCTTGAATTTTTGTGAAAATCACAGTTTTTAGCATAAAACAGCTTCCCGTTTCAGAACCAAGAGGCCGAAGTAGCTGAAATTTTCAGCAAACATGTGCCATATTGTATCGATGTACCATCTTGAACTTCACAGCAATCGCACAGAATTCTTTCAAGTTTTCCCATTTTAAAATTTGAAAATCTCAACCAAAACAGCACTTTTCAATGCTTTCCGAAACAAAAAAGGAATTAGTCAGCGACAATTAAGATATTCGACAACATAGCCCCATGCTTAAACTTTCAAAAATTGGAGACTTCAAGTTTCTCACAATACCGCTAGCACAGCTATTCTATTTTCAAAAGAGGTCTTCCAAACGAAAAAATGACTATAGCTCAGGGACGGTAACCCCGATTTGCATAATGTTGCATGGTTGTGATCGCGTTGTAACCGTCTTTTAGATAAAAATTCGTCAATCATCTGATCTTTGGTGAAAGAGTCAAAGCCCACACGGTTTTCAATGTGTGACAAAAATGTTCGTGTTTTACTGTTTTCACCGCAAAAAAATTTTTCTCCTTTAAAACTTTAGCTCAAATAGTATTCAGGGGACAAATTGAACAAATTTGAAAAAAAAAGAAAATATTTGATAAGTATTTAGCAATGTCTGAACCCCAAAATATTTTTTGTATGTAGACCACACCACCTTCCTTTTATGTTAGGCTGTTTATGAATCACATTCAACATTGCTAGATGGCTCAATGGTTAACACTGTGACCTGCTGTTGACAGGGTGCGGGATCGATTGACAGGTACGGATTTCTTTTTCGCATAAAAACAGTAATTGTCAGAAGGGAGGAGCCAAGTCAGCATGAGTATATGTAGTAACAGGGGTGCAGATTGTATTGACAGTTGTGAAACATGTGCTTGTGTGGCCCCAGAACAAAAAAAACATCTTTGCATTTGAAAAAGCTGCTTTTTACAGAAATGAAGCTATCGCAAAACAGTTGTCTGTATGTACTAAATTAGATTGTGCATCTGCCAGCAACAAGTCTCTATAGCTCGATGGCTAAGTTTTGCACCTGCTGTTTCAAGAGTCCAAGTTCAATTTCCAGTGGTGGAAATTTTTTCACCTAAAAAGTTTTTGCAAGTACAACTTCACTGCTAAATATAATGTTTAATAATAATGACTTTGTTACAATTGCCCTTCTCCAGCGAGTGGGTGATGGAGTAGTTGGTTGAGTGTGTGATTCAACGCAGTCAGTACAGGTGTTCAAATCCACTTGGCATCAATTTTAATTTATTATTCTCTAAAATACTCTTGTTTTTGCTCGCAAACACAAAACAATATCGAGTTATTATTTTTTTTTCTTTCGCGGTGAACTTGACCAAACTTGGGCCACTTTTTCTCAACTACCGTAATAGATGGAGCGACAATTTTTTTGCTATTTTGCTACGCAATTGATAGTCATCGGGACAAAAAGTAAGTTGGTTTACAAAGTTACAGAACATTCTGGAATATCACAATCCAGGTGCAAAAACAGGTAAAAAATTGTTTTCAAAAGCATCAAAGTGGCTAGAAAAACCTAGACTGGATTGACAAAAGAATACCAAATTTTGAAAGATGGTGCATTTGGCTCACCTTTTGATTTGACATTTTGACACGTCAGTAACAAATTGGTTTAGAAGCAGCCATCTTGGATTTTAGTAAAATTCTCATTTGTCAGCATAAAACAGCTTCCCGTTAGAGAACCAACAAGCCAAATTAGTTGAAATTTACAACAAACATGTGCCATGGCGTATCAATGTACCATTTAGAACTTCAAGGCGATCGCACAAAACTGCTTCAAGTCTTTTCATTTTCTTTTTTGCAACTCCTAATAAAAATGGCACTTTTCAATGCTTTCCGGGACCAGAATGGAGCTAGTCAGCGACAAGTGAAGTGTTCAGCAACATAGAAGCATCCTCTGACTTTCAAAAGTTGGATGCTCCAAGTTTCTCGCAATACCGCCAACACAGCTATTCCATTTTCAAAAGAGGTTTTCTAAACCAAAAAATGACTATAACTCGGGACGGTTTACTCCGGTTTGCATAAATTTTGCATGGTTGTGATCGAATTGTAGCTGTCTTTCAGATGATTATTCTTCAAAATTATGATCTTTGGTGAAAGAGTCAAAGCCCACACAGTTTTTAATGTGTAACAAAAATTTTCGTTATTCACTGTTTGCACCGCCGAAAAATTTTTCTCCTTCAAAAATTTAGCGCAAATAGTATCCAGGTGACAAATTGAACAAATCTGAAAAAAATTGAGAACGTTACGTAAGTATTTAGCAATGTCCGAACCCCAAAACATTTTTTTTATGTAGGCCATATCACCTTCTTTTCATTTTTAGCTGTTTATGAACCACATTCACCATTGCTAGATGGCTAAATGGTTAACACTGTGACCTGCTATAGACAGGGTGCGGCTTCGATTCTCAGATAGGGACTATTTTTCGCATAAAAATAATTATTGTCAGAAGGGAGGTGCCAAGTCAGCATGAGTATATGTAGTAACAGGAGTGCATGTTGTATTGGCAGTCTTGAAGCATGTGCTTGTGTGGCCCCAGCACAAAAAAAACATTTTGGCACTTCAAAAAGCTGTTTTTTGCAAAAAATAAAGCCATCGCAAAGCAGTTGGCACTATGTACTAAATTAGATTATGCACCAGCAACATGTCTCTATAGCTCGATGGCTAAGTTTGGCACCTGCTGTTGCGAGATTCCAAGTACGACTCCCAGTGGTGGAAATTTTTTGCACGTAAAAAGTCTTTGCAAGTACAACTTTACTGCTAAATATAATGTTTAGGAATACTGACTGTGTTACAATCGCCTCTTTCCAGTGAGAGGTTGATGGAGTAGTTGGTGGAATGTGTGTTTCAATGCAGCTGCTCCAGGTGTTCAAATCCATTTGGCATCAATTTTAATTTTTATTCTCTAAAATACTCTTGTCTTCACTTGTGAATACAATTTCATCTAGTTATCATTATTATTATTATTATGATATTGTAGTGGATTTTGGGGGCTGCAAAATCATTAGTTGAGGTTGGTAGCTTGCTGCCACCAGTTGTTAGTTTAACCTGTTACAACTAAAGGGGCGGTGAGATACCGAATGTATACAAGATAGAGTATGGCTACTCTACAACCAGTAGTGAGCCCACGGCTCAGACGCATATCTCAATATGATTGAGTCCATATGAGTAGTAATATATGAGCAGATCTCCCTACCAAGTGTTTTTTTGTGGATTAGACCTTGGGGTTGAGGCAATGGGTTACGACGTTGGATGAATTCGCCGAGTTTATATTGTATTTTACTTGAGGGGTACTTGAGTGGCGTTTGAATGGCATTTAAGTGGCATTTGAGTTTTGATTATTTTTTTACTTAATTTGAACTCATATGGCAGCTAGATTTTGAATGTATGGCATTCAAGTTTTGATAATTATTTTACATAACTCAAACTCATATGATATTTTGAGAGAGAGGAGAGAAGAATGAGGAGATATAACTACATTGAATCAATGTATGATTATACACATTTATTACATAATAAGTAGGAAAATATTCTTGTATAATATAGCTAGAGTTAGTAAATACTAAGTAGTACAGAGCACTACAACTTGTAATGACAATCATGAATCAATATGTGATTATATACATTTATTACATAATAAGTAGGAAAATATTCTTGTATAATATAGCTAGAGTTAGTAAATACTAAGTAGTACAGAGCACTACAACTTGTAATGACAATCAATATATAGTATTTTTCTTTACAATGTAGTCATACAGAGCACTACAACTTCTAATGACAATCAATGCATAGTCTTTGGAGAGAGGGGAGAGGAGAGATGAGAGAGGAGAGAGGAGAGAGAGGAGAGATTTTTTTTAGTTTTTTATACATTTATGTATATATGGATAATTATGTACATATTTATGGATATATTTACATTTACATTGAATAATATACATTTATTACATAATAAGTATATTAAATGCTATAAAATATGTTGGAAAATCACCAAATTAGACCTCTAGATGGTTAAAATCAACAGTATTTGGGAAATAACTGCAAGAGAGGAGAGAGGAGTATTTGGTAGAGGAGAGAGTATGTTGAGAGAGAGGAGAGATAAAAAGAGGAGAGAGGAGAGAGGAGATATATCTACATTGAATAAATACAGTGATTAAAAATGAAACAATATATGAATATATACATTTATTGTGTAATAAGTAGGGAAAATCTCATACAATATAGCTAGAGTCAGTAAATATTAAATAATACAAACTTAGGAAGGAAGAATTCTGTTCTATGTACTTTTGATTCCATAATGAACTAAATAAAAAGTTATGTATTAGTATAGAATGGTTAAACAGAAATTTAAAACAACTACAAACTCTTACTAAATAGTACTTTTTTATAAATTATTACCTTATCATCAAAAATTGACTGTTAATCGGATGTTTTTGTAGCTTTTCGTGTCTTACGTTGTTGAGTCCTTACCCTTCTAGCTTGTCTTTGAGCGGACTGTCGCTGCATGTTTCTTCTTTTTAGAGCAAGTTCTTTACGAGCACACTCGATAGAAATTGGTGTGTTTACCTGTTGTAGTTGATATTGTCGTTGTTGTAATACATAATGTAATCTCTGAATGTCTGATGTAACATCATTCCCTAAGAGCTTTAATGTTAGAAAAGATTCAGTTCGAAAACTATTTAGCTGCTCTATCAAGTCTTTCTGTATGAATTTACAATTGTTTGAGATAATTCGCACTCTCTCTTCAATTTTCTTATTGCATATGTTTTGTAGAAGTATCAAGTCCTCTTGAGTCAAAGATTTAGGCTGAGTTTCTGATTCTGTGTTGTTAACTATTTCCATTTTTTGTCATTGAATCTGAAAAAAAACAAAAAAAGACAGATGATTAATTTTGTTCAGTTGCTTTAGTATAATAAATAATAGATGAGTAAAAACTGTAATTTATTAAGTTTTTACCTTGATGCTCTTCTAATAGCTGTAGTAGATGTTGCTTCTCTGATAGCTGTTGTAGAACTGGATGCTTTCTGTGTGAAAACTATGGCTCTTATATAGCTAAAGTTGTACTGATTAAACCCTATGAACACCATCTCGTGTCAATCTCTATGAATCAACATTTGTTCACGTGAAGGAAAGTCAATGCTTTCGCGGGAATAAATAAATAATTTTCACGCGAATACAAACCAATGCTTTCGCGGGAATAAATAAGCTATTTTCACGCGAATGGAAACCGTTGCTTTCGCGGGAATAAATAATTTTTTTTCACGCGAATAGAAACCAATGCTTTCGCGGGAATAAATAATTTATTTTCACGCGAATAGAAACCAATTCTTTCGCGGGAATAAATAATTTATTTTCACACGAATAGAAACCAATGCTTTCGCGGGAATAAATGATTTTATTTCCCGCGGATGAAAGTCAATGTTGTCGCGGGAATAAATATTTTATTTTCACGCGAATACAAACCGTTGCTTTCGCGGGAATAAATAATTTATTTTCACGCGAATAGAAACCAATGCTTTCGCGGGAATAAATGATTTTATTTCCCGCGGATGAAAGTCAATGTTGTCGCGGGAATAAATACTTTATTTTCACGCGAATGGAAACCATTGCTTTCGCGTGAAAATAAAATATTTATTCCCGCGAAAGCATTGGTTTCTATTCGCGTGAAAATAAATTATTTATTCCCGCGAAAGCAACGGTTTGTATTCGCGTGAAAATAAAGTATTTATTCCCGCGAAAGCAACGGTTTCCATTCGCGTGAAAATAAAGTATTTATTCCCGCGACAACATTGACTTTCATCCGCGGGAAATAAAATCATTTATTCCCGCGAAAGCATTGGTTTCTATTCGCGTGAAAATAAAATATTTATTCCCGCGAAAGCAACGGTTTCCATTCGCGGGAAATTAAATCATTTATTCCCGTGAAGGCAACAGTTTGCATTCGTGTGAAAATAAAGTACTTATTCCCGCGAAAGAATTGGTTTCTATTCGCGTGAAAATAAATTATTTATTCCCGCGAAAGCATTGGTTTCTATTCGCGTGAAAATAAATTATTTATTCCCGCGAAAGCAACGGTTTCCATTCGCGTGAAAATAGCTTATTTATTCCCGCGAAAGCATTGGTTTGTATTCGCGTGAAAATAATTCATTTATTCCCGCGAAACCATTGACTTTCCTTCGCGTGAACAAATGTTGATTCATAGAGATTGACACGAGATGGTGTTCATAGGGTTTAATCAGTACAACTTTAGCTATATAAGAGCCATCGTTTTCACACAGAAAGCATCCAGTTCTACAGCGACTAACGGAGGAGCAACATCTACTACAGCTATTAGGAGAGCAACAAGGTAAGAAGCACTAAAATAATTATTTGTTTTTAATTAATTGAAACATCTAGGTTTTTGAATCTTAGTTTTTAAAAACAATCTTTTAATAAAACAATAATTTCAGTATATTTACATCATTAAACTAAGTTCTTTTACTTTTTGCAGGTATGATGACATCACACTCCAAAGCACTTCCTAAGCTCCATATTGAACCAATCACAGCTACCAACAACACTAACGCTATTCCCACTACAACCATCATTTCCACCACCAACAGCATTCACATTGATGATAGAAGATCCAATCCTAACACCTTTAATGATACATCTTCTCGCTCAAACACCAATGCTCATGCTGATATAGCAATGAACCATCATGTAGTTTCAGCTGACTCTCCTTTGAGTCCCACACCGGACTACACATATCTGCATGAGAACAGTGAAGTCAAACGAACGGAGGATATCAAAAAACCGACAGTGACATTATCTCAAGCTTCAATTTCCTTTTTATTCAGCAACAGCAAGAATAATACCGTAAACAAACTTAGAGAGTTTGAATTGCTCGAGATGGGTGGAATAATGACAGGAGCTATGCAGAAAGGAATGTTGGAAATCGGAAATTTTGTGAGTTTGTTGGATTTACCAATTCCTACGATATTGGAGGTTTTCGATGTTAATTACGTTGAAGATTATGGTATATTGGACTATGAATATGTTTTAAAAAACAATCATCGAATTCGAGTCAAGTCACTGATTGACAAAGAACTTACGATGGAGCTACAGGAACTTGATCCCGGCTCTTCACAAATCCTAGTGTACATGGGAAAGCTAGAAGAAAATCAACCCAATCTACGTATTGTAGGAGATAATCATCATCATCAAGGGCTAAAACAACGAGTTATAGCCAAAATCTTGAGAAAAAAATCATTGAAACAGTTGCAAGCATACTTTGATATCATCACTTTCGATAATATTCCTGTCAACACTCTTCTGACATTCACTAGACTTTCAGTTTGGAAAAATTTGAAGTCGAAGCAGCGAAAACGAAAACAAGATACATCACCTTTACGTATCACTCACACTGTCACTTACAGATACATGATGAATGACGGATCTTTGATGACTGGGAAGATTGTTGTCCCTCCTGAGAACGTTTTGAAGATCAAAAATCATGAATGTGGTATGATCCACTATAAAAGTACGATGACAACTGAAAGCGGCACAAAGAAACACATTCTCACGATTCTGAGTGTTGAAGAAGCTTTAATGCTTCTATCTACTTCAAGTGAAAAAGAAGGAATAGCTTTCAGACTTTCTCTATTTGATGATGCTGAGCTGATGAAAAGTTATGATGATGATGTTGCTGCTGATGATGCTGCTGATGACGATGATGATGATGATGATGACGATGATAACATTGATGCTTATACTGATGAAGAAGATGATAATATGACGGATGATGAATCTGAGAACAAAAAATTTGAGGAAAAAGATGAAGTTGTCGACAATGATAGTGAGAAAAGCAATGAAGATGACAATCACATTTCAAGCGAAGCTAGCAGGATTTCAATATCGGAAATTTAATTAAGGTATGTTAATCTTCACTAGTAATAAGTAACTACTAATAGCCGTATTTTTTACCATAGTATAATGTAGTTGTTATAACGACATCTATGTATGCTTTTAGATAGAATACGTGTACAAGTGAATGACCGTCGACTCGCCAAAATCTATCAGCAACAACTCATGAACATTAAATTACATATTATTTGTATTGTGCAATAATTTGTATATATTTAGTGTAATAAAGTATTTTATTCATATTTAACATTAGTAATTTAGCCAATTTGTAAAACTTTCGGGGTTACAACTCTAAAATGTTACAAAATTTCAATGTTCCGACACAAAAATAAATATTTCAAGTTATCGTCTCATTTTTCAAAAATGTTAAGACAACTCCCATTTATAATTTCTAAACTTCGTTTTTGAAAAAATATGTAAAAGTTGTCGGCACATTGTGTCAAAATGGTAAGACAACTCCGCTTTTGCACAAAAAAAATTGTGAAAAATGTTTTATAATTTGTTTGAGAAACCAAAACAGTAGAAGACTTTTTACAACCACAAGCATTATACTTTAGGTTTTACAGTTTTGTGAATTGGATGTTGATAGTTTGTCACGATATGACATAATAATTAAGTAATTATAGTCTTTTTCATAACAATGCTATAGATTCAGTAATACAGATGTGAAATTTACTGTTTCATCACTTGAATGCAGTATGAAGGTAGTTGATGTAATATTTATTTTGTAATATTATGCAAAGTAATACAGTAAGAATGAAGCGTATGGAGTTCTCAACCACAAAACAAAATAAAAATAATGCATTAGGTAAACTAATGACAGAACAATTTTACATGAAGTGTATACATGTGAATAAAGTATTCATAAAAACACAGACTATTGTCTGTATATATAATATATATAGAGAGTATTTATAAAAAAACATCCTATTAACTATATATTTTGTGGTAAGAAATTGTAAAATAGGATAGTTGCATAAAGTCTATGGTAAACTAATGACAGAACATTTTTTACATGAAATGTATTCATAAAAACACAGACTATTGTCTGTATATATAATATATATATAGAGAGAGTATTTATAAAAAAACATCCTATTCACTATATATTTTGTGGTAAGAAATTATAAAATAGGGTAGTTGCATAAGACCTATTCCAGAGCCATGATAATATTAAAAAATATAGTAAATAAAAAATTTTAAAACTCACCTAAGAGTGCAGTTAGTACAAGAACTTCTTCTTGAGAAAAGTCTGAGTTTTTCTGCATTTTTCGTCTAATAGACGCTAATTTCAATTTAACACAATCATTAAAACCCTTTTTTTTTCAGTCCATCTTTTATATTCAAAATTAATTTAAGTGAAGTTAAATCAATTTTCTTATCATCAATCTTTTGGCTTTCTTTTAAATCTACTTGGGTTTGAGGTTTAACTGTTATAGTATTAGATTCTAAAACACTGGTTTTTGGACTGCACTGTGAACTAGCAACAGAAATTAAGTCATTATTACTTTCTTCAGTTTCTGAAAGATCAGAATCTGAAGATATAAGTGCTCTCATTTTTTTACACTGGTTTTTAATCAAAAGTTTTCGATCTTCAGCAGCAGGTTTTTTAGCTATCGCCAACCATTTACTCCCTAATTCAAAATCTAGAACAATGTTTTCAGAAAAATAACCTTCTATTGGATAGAGATACACTAACGCAAAATTTTTCGGAAAAGTAATATCCATAAGTAATTCAGAATATTTTCTATTAATAAATAAAACAAAATTATTGTAACTAGCAATATCAACAATAAAAAACATTTTAGTTTTTAAAATACAACTATGTTGCTGAAGATCTCTCAAAGTTGTATGCGATTTTCCACATAAACAATAATAAATAAACAAGTGAGCACAAAAATGTCTTGAAAGAACTCGGCCAGGCTCATGCAATCCCCCTAATTTAAACTTCTTACCACAAAATATACAAGAGACGTTGTTTTTGTTTCCTTTCAGTGCTTCACTCAACATCTTTGTGCCATATGCTATCAATAACAATGAGAGCACTGAAAGGAAATACCTAGGGCTTTTGTTATCAATATCTACAAACAAAATAAACAAATTCTCATCATATATAGATAACTTTCTTAAGCATGGTATATGTATATATATATATATAAAGATAATGCATGTCACGTACACTTAAAACACTCTCTATCTTCTTTTATATTTCCGTCTAGAAGACTTAATTCCTTATATTCCCTTAATTGAGGATTCTCTGCTTGAACTAAAATAGAAAATACGAATGTAGTTATGCTATTTTTTTTGAAAAAATTCGAAAAATCTTTTATAAATTGAATGAGTATGTAATATTTTCGTCATACTTACATTCAAATGTGTTGCGTTTATAGTACAGGAAGTTTTCGTTCTTCCCAACACATTGTTTACTTCCTATGAATCGTGAAGATGTTTTTTCTACAAAAAAATAACATAGTAAATGTAAACTCATTATTATTGTACCTACAGACAAATTTACATTTTTCATAAACAGAAAAACTTACTCATAGCAATATGCGTGCTAGCTTTGCTCTTTTCCGTCTTCTCTTCATCATCTTCAAAACACTCCTCCAACCACCTTAGTGTTTCATCATCGGTAGAACTTGATAAAACAATAAATCAAGATTGTAATTATTTAAAAACTCTATATAATACAGTTGAATATTGAATAATAAAGTTTCAATAATATACTTACATGGCACTGAAATCTATTTCGTCTATATTTAGTTCTAATGCAACATTTGAGGATGTAGACCTACAAGTAATATATATATATATACATTTGTATAAATTTATAAATGTAACTGCAACAAAATTGTAAAAGATAGTATAAATAACTTACTCATTTGTTGTAGGGATATTGCTAGCCATTGTTGTTTTGCAGAGTAATACTTAGAATGAAGTATAAATGAAAACTGATACTGTTTAAAAAAATAGTTTCTCTTATATACAAAACATTGAAGTCATTTATCAAGATTAATTTGTAGACTGATTTTCTGATTATTACTATGATAAATGATATTGTTTTTTTAAAAAAGTGGAAGACGATTAGGAAGTTGGTTAAAAAAATAGGAAGATAGAGATTAAATAGTTTAATAAGCTTAACCACCACAAACACTCCTGTAAACTGTCTTTCCATCTAGCTAAAATTTTTGAATGTAGAGCGTTGGATAAACAAATTTTACAACCTCTTTTAAATATAACTAGCTAGGATGAAACTTACATTTCATTTGAATGACAACTCACATCCTTCAAACATATTTTTATAGCAACAATTTTCATATAGACACATCAACAGCAAAACAATGATGCGGTGTAGTTCCATCTTTATATCATCAGACAGTAAATTAATATGTGAGAGCTTCAATTATAGTTTACACCATTAAGTATGAGTTCGGAATGTAATAAAATACTTTACAGGTACTGATAGCATTTAATAACTAGTTCAATTGCAGTTTATTGATATACTCTACTATAACACACACTACCACAAACAATCATATAGACACATCATCAGCAAAACAATGATGTAGTGTAGCTCCATCTTTATATCATCAGACAGTAAATTAAAATGTGAGAGCTCCAATTATAGTTTACAACATTAAGTATGAGTTAGGAATGTAATAAACACTTTAAAGATATCTGATAGCATTTAAATATGTATATGTAACATATAACTCTTGATTTATTAGACAAAACAGCTTCCTAAAAATAGAAAATATACTATGTATGTTGATACATTATTATTTCACACAAAAAACAATGAGATATTTTAAAAAAAGTAACAGTCTAACTAATAAAACAAGTAGATAAAGTCATGCTTTGCTCATGTTTTTTTAGACGATAGCGGAGATAACTAGGATTAAAAGTAAAACCACAAATCCGTTTTGGTGGAAGGCTGTATCTATATTAACTAATATGTAATGAAACAATAAAAAACAGGAGATAGATGCAATCAAGTTCTCTTCCTTTTTAGGTTGAATTCAACCTATAATTCCATCATCTATGGATGTTTGTTGTTTTTGTTTTAAATAGAAATAGCATGATAATAAATAGTGCTTAGGTGTAACTAATGACTTTTCTCGAGCGACACACTTGATATTAAAAAGATCAAAACATATAGGATTAAGCGAGATGATGATTAATGTCTTTTCTGGAATGAGTTTATTAGTAAAATGACACTTGCGGGGCACTTGCGTTATATTATAATTAATTACTTTTTAAAAATGAACTGGTAACATTACGTCGACTGAAATAATACCTAAAACGTCTCGCATAAATTTTGATCTGACTGAAAATGGACTGAAAACCTTCAAGGTGCGTAAAAATTATCGTAACTCGCTATAGCGGATATTCTAAGAAATATTTATTTTCTCGTTGGTAACTTGACGTAAAATATTTTGTAACGGATGTCACACGATCTCAATCGATTTTTTTCAACTTAAACACTTAGTTACTCGTAAACATTTGATACTCGCTTGATTTCTTTGATAACAGTAATATCCCAATTGTGTTTATCGTAAATATTTCAAAAACGGATATTGCGTGTTTCAGTTGGTTTTTCCTACTGAATCACTTAGTTACGCGTAAATATTTGAAATGCGTGTTTCAGTTGGTTTTTCCTACTAAATCGCTTAGTTACTCGTAAACATTTGAAAATTGTTTGATTTTTTCGCTGATAAAACATGTTGCAAGTATCTTTTACCAAATATTACCGTGATTTTCAATCAGTTTTCCTTACTAGATTACTTAATTACTCACCAACGTCGATAATTGTTTTTATTAATCATTGTTGCAAAGCAATGCTGTATTTAAATAATATTACTACGTTTCCAACCAATTTCCTTACTGAATTACTTAATTACTCGCCAGTATTTCATAATTTCTTTCACTAATAATTACAAATAATATTGTAAATAAATAATTTACCAGGAATATTTATGCTCAAGTCGCCTCTCTCTCTCCTCTAAACACTCTCTCTAGATATATACAAACACAGTTATTTTTATTGTACCTTGCACAAAAACACCCCCTAAAACTTGTTTTTAGGCTGAGCCTTATGGGTTATTTTAGGGGGAGTATCAGTCTTGGGAGTAGATACTAAATTGACACAAATTTTTTTCATATGAATTTAAAACTTAACTAATGTAGTTTTTTTACCAAACATCAGTACATCAAAAACATTATTGTAAAGGTATATTATATAGGAAGATTTTCCATACTGATTATGTAATAAATGTATATAATCATATAATGATTCATTTTTGATCAATATATTTATTCAATGTAGATATATCTCTTCTCTCCTCTCTCCTCTCTTTCTTCCTCTCTCCTCTCTCTCTCCCTCTCTCCTCTCTCTCTTTCTTTATCTCAAGATACCATATGTATGTATACATTGATTATCATTACAAGTTGTAGTGCTTTGTATTACTTAGTATTTACTGACTCTAGCTATATTATATAGGATGATTTTCCCTACTTATTATGTAATCAATGTATATAATCATAAAATGTTTCATTTTTGATCAATATAGTTATTCAATGTAGATAAAACTCCTCTCTCCTTTCTCTCTCCTCTCTCCTCTCTGTCTTCTCTCTCCTCTCTCTCAAGATGCCATATGAGTTCAAATTATGTGAAAAAAGTATCAAAACTTAAATGCCATACATTCAAAATCTAGCTGCCATATGAGTTCAAATCAAGTAAAAAAATAATCAAAACTCAAATGCCACTTAAATGCCACTCAAATGCCACTCAAGTACCCCTCAAATGAAATACAATATAAACTCGGCGAATTCATCCAACGTCGTAACCCATTGCCTCAACCCCAAGGCCAGAACCACAAAAAAACACTTGGTAGGGAGATCTGCTCATATATTACTACTCATATGCCTTTATTTATCCAGAATAAACGAGTTAGTAAAAAGTCCCAATTACAACTGATAACCATAAGCAAAGTTCTGCCTTTTATAAGCAGTGCACAGAAAACATCATCCTATTACAATACAATATTACAATACACACCAATGAGAGTAATTATATAAATACATGACATGCTTAAAAGGAATAGGCACCCTGTGATAGTAGGTGGAGTCATAGGCTCATACACCAATCATAGCTAGTGTCTGGGTCCTTGGTCTTTCTAGCTCTTAGTCCATCATCTTCGGTAAGGAGTAAGGGTGGATAATTTTGGTAGAGGGCTCTTAGGTCCTCCCAGATGGCTCTAAGATCTCAGGCTTCACTGACTCACTTCCTGCCGGCCCAGTGAGGTCGGTATAGGTGTACACAGGGTCAGTATAGGTGTACACAGGGTCGGTATTGGCATAAATATAGTTACCATCCGCTTGGTTAGTGGTTACTAGGCATTCTGGCCATCCAATGGCTATTATAGTGATGCCAGAATGTGATGCTAGGTGTGCGCAGAGGATATGTACAATGAAATCCCCCACAATATAACTGTATCAACAAACTGACAAAAGAAAAATAAACAGTAATGATTTAATATTTAAGTTATTATTATTGTTATTATTATTATTTTATTAACTTCTTTTTGTTGTAACCGAACTATTAAATGTGTTTTCTGCAATAATAATCGTAAAAATTAATTAAAATAAATATCGATAATGATATTGTTACTTTGTTATTATTATTTTATTATTATGGTAACGAATGGAGGAATTAGCACCGAACTACTAGATTGTTATTTATTATTATCATCAGTGAAGAATGATGATAATAACTCTAATAACAATTATTATAGTAAATTGTAAAAGCTACAGTCAGTTATTTGAAATAGAAATTATTTTTTACAACTGCTAATCCTACACAGCATTAAATATAACGTTGTGAGTGCTAGGATAATAATATTGCATCACTTTATCAGTGTTGTTGTTTTATTATCATTTCTACATCTCCTACTATTTATGATCAGTGTATTATTATTATAATTGTTATAAATATAAAGTTATAACTATTTAACGCTGTTTTCTTACCATTGCAGTAAAAAATATTGTTGGGGAATCACACAAACATTGCCCTAATACGAGGCGACCAGGTGACGTTTCGACACCTATCTATTGATATACATTGTTTCTATGTAACAGTCATTCGGTTTCGACCTGTTTTACTTATTTTTTATTCAACTTATATATTATATTGTATTGCGTATTAGGCAGCACTTCACAACAACAAACCCATGTGGCCATCTCTAGTCAGCCATAGCGAAGTGCTGCCCCCTCTTTTGTTGTATAGGCCAATCAGGCCAAGTAGGCGTGATTATCTATTGTCTGTGCTGACTTGCTGTAAACATGATGCAATCCTTGTTGTATAAATACTGTTAAAATCATTTAATAAAGACAGAGTTAACCTGGCACTCTCACTGCTTCATTGAATCTTTCAATATAGCACTGCGCACATACAAAGAATAGCTGGCAAGCTAAGTGTAACTAGCAAGAGCTACATACAAAGACTACCATAGCAGCGACAGCATATGCAAGCACTGCATACATACAATTAATAATTACAAAGACAAGCGGCTACTTGGACAAGTCAATTAGTAGAACGAACAATAGTCAGTAGAAAGTGTTCAGTCGAATCGACTTACACTGCATACGACCTTCGGGCGTGTGATACTGGAACGATTGTTCCACCTGCTAAGTCGACCCTATGCAGTTATTCTACCGAACGAGAAATCAGTGGAAAGTGAGGTAGTTGTGACAACTCCTCACTGGGTATAGCTTACGAGCTTGCAACGCTGCAAATCTTGCTCGACCAGTCTAGCTTGCTGACCTTGGGCCTGCTGGAGGCGAGACGCTGCACTGCCTGCATTACACTCACTACTGTGGGCCGCTGTACAAGTGACAGCTACCACTCCACCCCAAATTCCTGTACCATATGATAAAACAGCACTGAATAAATACTACAGCTAATTGTTAGCAAGCTTTGATAATTATTATTCAGTTGAAAAAAAATTAATCCTAATTTATTGTGCTAGTGCACAATTTTCTTCATGTTAGTCTGTGTTGTTTTAAAAAAATTCTAGTGTGTAGAATAATGTCTTGTAAATACCATGAGAGCTAATTTTCCAACTCTTTTATCAGAACAAGTTTCGAAATTGTTCGTAGTTGAAAAACTGCACCAAAAACATTCCAATTTTCAGGTGACAGCCATGTTCACTCACTCGTAAACACATTCGTGTGTTATAAGAGTTAAGGTTAACGAACTTTTTGTGTTTGTTAACCAGTTTTGTATGTCTTATGAAAGCTGAAACAGCGGCAGATAGATTACGTAGCAAGGTAATTACAAAACTATCATATTAACATTAGAATTTGTCATAAACAAGTAGCATTGTAGTGGATTTTGGGGGGCCGACCAAACGTCCACCAACAACGCCTCACTCCAGAGGTCAACTTCCAACAGAGGAGTATGCCAACTCCACAACTGTTCTCAGAGCCCACGACTCAAACGTACAACTCAATGTCTTGTTGAGTAAACCATACTTTATTACACAGCATAACCAGCAATGTATAATAAGGGTAATTGTATCATGCTACTTGGCTTAAGCACAGGTAGAATCCCAATACAATACAATAAATCAAGTGAAGTGTTCTGCCTTTTATAGGCAGAACAGAATTAAAACATATGCCCAAACAAGGTGCAACAAATCAGCAATGGCAGGAAGTGTTTACACTAATCAGAATACAAGATATAAATATGCAATACAATCATTGGTTAATATAGGGTTAAATAGGCAAGGCGCCCAGAAGTAGGGGGCGGAGCTTAGCAGTCAATCTAGCTGACTCATGATGGTGCAATGAGTAGCTCTGGTTCCTGGTCCTTATGGCTTGTGGTCCTTGGCTTTGGTCTTGTTTGAGGACAGCTATGTTGCAAAGTCGGGCTCCTGCACCTTTGGTATCAATTTAGGTTCTCAGGCTATAGCAGTTCTTTCCTCACCGACCCGGTATAGGTTTGGTAGTGGCACTGCAGGGCTGGTAGTGCATGCTGCAGGGCCGGCAGGGTGTGCTGCAGGGCCGGTGGTACCTCTGCAGGGCAGGCAGTGAATGCTGCAGGGCAGGCAGTGAATGCTGCAGGGCAGGTAGTAAATACCGCAGGGCCGGTAGAGTTTCTACCGGCTTACTTGTTCGTGTTCTGGCTGTGCCAGGCTCAGTTTAGGCTTGCCTGACGCCCAGCAGTTGTCAGGGGGACCTTGCGCAAAGATAGTGGTCACAAAAATCCACCACAGTATTATCACCAGTTATTCTTATTGACAATAACTATCATTAGTCATAATGACTGGTTGATGAATGGTAGTAGTTCTAGTAATAATAATAATAATTTGATTCAAGTAATACTTATTAGTATTAACAATGGATGGCCTGCCATGCTGATTACTAGTTTATTTTTAGTTGCACTTCAATAATGCTATGTTGGTCTAACTGGTATAACATTAAAGTTAATCAAGCATAAACCAAATTTATTTTGTAGATAAATTAAAATTTGGTGCTAAAATAAATTGGTGAAATAAATTGGTACATTTGGTGTGTTTTTATAACAGAATTTATATTTTTATCAGATGACTGACATACAACAGCACTAATAAATGTTTGCAAAATACTGATTATTATAATTATAGCACAATATAACAGTAAGTTATTTGTTCTATTAGTTATTTAAGTAGAAAATGTTTAATATTGTAATAGATTTCTGTCCTCTATCACCGACACAACGGAATCCTCTCCTTCTCTCCATCTACACTTCGGGGTCTATCCCGAATAGACTTTAAAAACTTTGCACAGGGTCCACGACCCAAACACACTACTAGAGATTTTATCAAGTACATACTTTATTCCATAACAAAATTAAAAGGGTATTTAGTACTATCCACACAACTACTGTTCTTCTCAATGCACAGCAGCTTCTTTTATATTAGATAAGGGATAAACTCATTGTCTTATTAGGCGTAGCCAATAACATAACATAATACAAAGAATTCACAAATGATATAACACGGTACAAAGTTTAATAACACAGCAAGCCAATGAGAATACAGACACATGGTGAAAAAGCACTGGGCTGTACTTCCCGCTCTTTTCTGGGTGGTTGAATCTTTCCACTCCTTATTTGGAAGTGCCACTTCCTAGTCTCTGCTCCTGGTAGGGGGGAGGCTCCGGTCTCCATTTTGTTAATTTTTTTCAGGCTCCTAGGGGCACAGGCTTCCTGAATTAGTCTGTTTGGATACGGGGTCGTGTTCCTGAACCGGGGTAGACCCGGGGTAGCTATTATGTGTTTATACAGAGGGATGCAGGGTTGATACAGGCCCGGGGTACCCGGTATCTCTTTTTAAGGGGACTTATGTAACTACAAAGGGGGGGGGGGGGGAAGAGTTCTGGCTGTACTGTAACTCTATTACCAGAGGGCACAAGGGGTGTAGGGGGTTTTAGGGTGGGGAATGGTGGGAAGGGGTTTTTGTCATCACTCAATCACCATGCAAATCTCCCACATACCCTGCTCCATTAGTGACATAGTCGATAATTAATATATATAATAGATAAGGCATGGTTGATTGGTGAACTTCACTTGAGCAACGTATTTATTGTTTAAAACATAGGTACAATAACTTGACAAGAAGAGACCATTAAATATCGGCGAAGAGGTTGCCCCTTAAGTCGGTGGCCAACTGTCGTAAGGAGGTTGCCTCCATGTCTGCCATCTGATGCTCTAACTTGATCTCCTTTTTAGCTACAGAAGGGGTGTGACAGTCAAGTAGGGCTTGGGGGAGGGTACGTTGATGGTCTTCAAGTTCTTTGATAGTCTGATCGATGGCTCGGGCGGCTATTTCTCTTTTCACTAATAACTGACCGGATGGCTGAGGATAAGGGAGACTCTGAGCAGGGGAGGGGGGTCGAGGAGGGATGCTGACTTGGGGGGGGGGGTCGGCCAGGGTGACGGGTGGGGGTGCAATGGGGGTAGTAGCGGATGCTGGCTTCTTGGGGATACAATATTTAGCCAGGGGTAACGACATCAGACTAGGTACTCTTGCTGAGGGCGGTACACAAGGGAAGGGGTCCTGGGTTATGGGGGAGTGTAGGCGTTTGGTTGGCCGAGGGGGTGGAGGCGTTGGAGCTCCGGTATGAACGGGTAAACAACGTCCAAATGCAGGGGGCGCTCTCCACTCAGTGTATTCACAAATTTGGCGTAGGATTTCTGATCGACGGCATAGATCATTCCCGTCTTGTGGTAATGCTCTGTATCCCCTATCTCATCTAAATTTTTCTGGTGACTATAAACCGCATCTCTACTTTCACTGGAGAAGGAGCACCTGCATAAGTGTCTTACGTAATGTTGGGCAGCATGCACCGCCAACTGCCTACTATTTATTTTAGTACACTTGTAGTGGTTGGCTCTTCTTATGAGGCGCTGTATCCGCCCTTCAGTGCCTTCTCTAACCCACTTCAGCATTTGCCACCGAGCAGGGTTACGCCGTCCATCTGTAGCAAAAGTGGTGAGCGGCTCATCTCTCAAGGTGAGCGGCGGGGGTCAGTACTGACATGAGCAGCGTTGGTGGGGTAGATACCTCTCCTTCTACCACAAGCGGCACTATCTTATAGCATGGTTCCACAGGGTGGGGGATGGCAGAGTTGTCTAGGAGAGGGTACGGGACTGAGCAACTGGAACTAAAAGTGAATTGGCGGCTGGTGCACCGGGGGTGGGGGAAGATTTATCTCCTACTCTCTTTTTCTGTTGTGTCTTGGGTGGCGACTTAGGTGGCAAAGATGGGGGGGGGCTATAGGTGGCTTTTTTAGGGTAACCCACCTATCCCGGGCTGGGGTGGGGGATCCCGGGGCGGGGTAGACCGGGAATCACTTTTTGAGGTTTGGAGTGGCTTGGGGGGGGGGGGGGCTTTTACGCCTGGCTATAGCTACGCGGGGGGTTAGTATCGGCTGGTGGTAGGTGGAGGGGGAGGGGGGGGAGGGAAGGGATGGGGGGAACTCATCTAGTGTAGGTGGGGGGGGGGGGTGACAACTCTTTAGTAGTTAGGGCCAGGGAACCGCAAGCAGTAGAATGTTTTAAAACCCAGTTGCTGTAAGTGGTCAACTCACCCTCATGACTACTAGTAGCCATATCTGCTGGAGGATTGATGGGCAACCGCACTTCTGTGGTTGGTATCCTCAACAGTTCATCTTCATGGTTGCTGGAGGGGGGTGGGTATTCTGCTAAGCCTGCTTCGAGGAGTAGATTGTCATCCTCAGAATCTAGTTGCAGGGAAAGCTGATCGTTGTTAGTTGGCATTTTTTGTAAGTGGTTGGTCAGCAGCTGCAGTAATTAAGTGGACCTCTCAGTAGTAGATCTAGTTTGCAAAAGAACTGCACTTTCTTGTTTGTCTGGCTTCACAACAGTTTGTCCTACTTCTTGGGAGGTGTGACTCATGGTAGTAATGCAAGGGGGGGGTGTTTTTGGGGACTCTGTAGCCACGGGGATTTGGGCGCGGGTGCCAAGATTTTTGGAGTAGGTAGAGCAGATTTTGGCAATTCTTTTAAGACTAGGCACAGAGTTGTGGGGTCCTCATTCTTAGTGGTAAAAGCCAATAATTTGGCTATCAGTCTCGTCTTCTCATGATACTGTTCTTTCAACACTTGGTCAGCTCTTGCAGCCATTTGATGAAACCAGGGTTCTCCATAGCATTGGGGAGGTCCCACATTATGCCTAGAGCAGCCAGTAGGTGCTGGGGCTATAGTAAGGGGTGGTTTGGCTGGTGGGGGGCAACTCCCATGTTTGGGGTTTGGTTTCTATTTCGACTAGTTCTTGGCCGATTTGCACGAAACTCGCTGGAGGTGTTAAGTGGGACATTCTCCACAGGTTGATGTAGGTGGGGTGGCGCTCTCTCTTTGACCAAGAGACATGGGGGAGATGACATTGCTAGAGGAATGTTCTAGGGGAGGGGAGATCTAAGAGGGGGAGGGGGATGTCTTGAAAGGGAGGGGGGCTTCTTCGTCTACGGGGGGCGGCACCGCGCATACTGGGGCGGCGGACCGGCTCCATGGCGGCTGGAGCTTGTCCGTAGGGTTCCAGGCAAGCTTTGTAGGGCTTGAGGTGGCTATTATTTTGTACCGAACGTTGGCCATGCCTGTCAATTAGGTAGGTATGGTTGCTGTAGGCCTCCTTTATGACATAGGGCCCGACGAACTTAGGTTGGAGTTTAGCACTCTCTCCTTTTCTCCGTCTCTTATTTTCTAGCCATACTTTGTCTCACGGGCGGAATAGTGATGGCTCCTTTCCGTCATCTCCTTTAACTTGTTTTTGCTCCATCCTTAGGGCCTTGTGGACATCCTCTAACCTTTCTTGCAGGGCACGGGGGTGTTCGTGTACTGGTACGCACTCTAACAAGGGGGGGGGGGTGGTAATTCAGTTGGTCGGGGAGATGTAGTTCTCTGCCCATCATGAGAAAGTTGGACATCTCACTGGTGATGGAGTGGGAGGTGGCACGGAAAGCTCTCATTATTTGGGGAGGAACAAATCCCATTCTTCCGGCTGTCTCTTCAGGAGGAGGTAACGTAGGTCATCTCCAAGTACTCTGTTATTCCGCTCCCCAACTTCGTTGGCCTGGGGGTGGTAGGGCGTAGTCTGGGTCTTTGCTACCCGCCAGAGCGTACACAGCTCTCTCATCAGGCTGTATTCAAATTGGGTGCCCTGGTCCGTGTGCATTTGTTCGGGCAACCCGAAATAACTAAACACACGCTCATCTAGGGCGGTGGCCATTACTGGGGCTGTAGCGTCAGGGAGGGAAAGAGCATCCTGCCAGTGGGTGAAATGGTCCGTCAAGACGACGATCCATTTATTACCTCTCTCGATCTAGGGAAAGGGACCAACTAGGTGTACGGCTAGTTTTCGCCACAGCCATCCGGCGTACATACGTTGCAGAGCAGGGTTAGGTTTGGAGCCCCCATGCTTAGCATTCTGGCAAGTTTCGCAGCTGTTGACTGCTTGCCGTACATTGGCTGTCTTGCCCTGCCAATACCAAGTGAGATTCAACCTCTTGAGTGTCTGTTGAACACCTTGGTGGGCCATGACGTGGATGTCCCATATGACTTTGCTTCGCAGACTTAGGCCAGTCTCCCTACTGCGGGCGACGCCTGTTTTTTGGCAGTTGGTTTGGAGGGGAGGCAGGGGATGGCCAGGGATTGGCGGGACAGCGTCTCTGTAGATGGCCGATGGTGCCGCATCCCCAACACTGAGGGGGGAAAATGTGACGGGGGAGTAGGAAGGGTGCGGGATCACCAGCAGGGGAGTTGGTTGCTGCTTCAGTCTCTGTAGTTCTTCAGACTGGAGCTTGATGGCGTCAGTCAGCAACTGCATGTTCCTCATTAAAACAGCAAGGGTGTCTTGTGATGGGGTAGCTGTCTGGTGAACTTAACTGAGGGGGAGCTGGATGGGGTTCCGCCACTGAGTGGCTCTGGCATTTCCTCGTCTTCCTCTACTACTCCAACTCTGGAGGGTTTGTCTTCAAGGCCTGTCTTGATTTGGAGGAATTCACTGCCGGCTCTGACTGCTTCTTCAACAGTGTGGGGTTGCACTGCCAGTAAGTTTCGTTGTAGGTATGCATTGCCAATTGTACTGGTAAAGGTTTCCAGCACCACTCGGTCAACTCTTCTGGGGGGCAGGTCGTCATATGTAACACGGACCAATTTTTCAACTTCATTGGCGTGTTGTTGCAACGAGGTTTTGGGGAGCAACACAGCATAATCAGCTGGGCTTTTGCTTCCTTAGGGGTGAACACAAATTGTGCACGTAGGGCTGCGAAGACACATTCTACATGGGGAGGGTGGCCACACTCAAGGGCGTCGTCTCTTAGCGCCTCTCTCAGGTGCAATAAAGCAGTAGCTTGGCCCCAGTCATTTGCATCTGCTACTTCAGTAAACCGAGTAATGAAATACTCGACGTCGGCCGTGCCATCGTACTTGGAGGGTTTGAAAGGGGTCTGTGTTGGCCTTTGGAGGGGGTTGTACCAATCTCTGCAGCGCATCTGTAAGTTCCTCTAAAGCTATTCTGGATTGGACCACAGCGGGGTTCCTGCCAGCACTCCTTGATTTTTGGGTTGCCATATTTGTTCAATGGCAAGCTATGGGGTATAGAGTGGTCGTTTTATCAAGAAAACTAGTATACCGGGTATCCCAGATCGGAAAAGCTCCTGGGAGGGGAAGGTGATAGTGTACAGGGTGACACCGGCACAGTATAGCTTTGGGGTAAGGGGGGATGGCAGTATACAGGGTATACAGGGTAGACAGGCACTGTATAGATTTGGGGTAAGAGGGGAAGGCTGTATGCAGGGTAGACAGGCAATGTATAGCTTCGGGATAGCTTCTATCTTCTTCTCTCCGTTGTGTCCTTTGTTCGTCAAATCCCACAGCTGCGACCAATGTAATAGATTTCTGTCCTCTATCACCGACACAACGAAATCCTCTCCTTTTCTCCTTCTACACTTTGGGGTCTATCCCGAATAGTTTTTAACAACATTGCACGGGGTCCACGATCCAAACACACCACTAGAGATTTTATCAAGTTAATACTTTATTCCATAACACAATTAAAAGGGTATTTAGTACTATCCACACAACTACTGATCTTCTCAATGCACAACAGCTCCTTTTATAGGAGATAAGGGATAAACTCATTGCCTTACTAGGCGTAGCCAATAACATAACATAATACAAAGAATTCACAGATGATTTAACACATTACAAAGTTTAATAACACAGCAAGCCAATGAGAATACAGGCACATGGTGAAATAGCTTTGGGCTGTGCTTCTCACTCTTTTCTGGGTGGTTGAATCTTTCCACTCCTTATTTGGAAGTGCCACTTCCTAGTCTCTGCTCCTGGTAGGGGGGAGGCTCCGGTCTCCATTTTGTTAACGCTTTCGGGCTCCTAGGGGCACGGGCTTCCTGAATTAGTCTGTTTGAATATGGGGTCGTGTTCCTGACCCGGGGTAGACCTAGGGTATCTACCATATGTTTATATAGAGGGATACAAGGTTGATACAGGCCCGGGGTACCTGGTATCTCTTTTTAAGGGGACTTATGTAGTCTAAATAATATAAACGGGGCGGAGTTAGTGGCGCTTCGTTATCAAACACCCACACCACAGTTTATAAAAATGGCCTCATGTATTGGGAATTGTCTTCTCTAACTATTTTCCTCTTTTTCTCTTACTCAGAAGTTCCTTCATGTCCTAAAATTATACTCAATAAATGTATTTTGATGGTTATGATGCTATGAATTGGGTCTGATGTTCGTCAAATAACTCAGAGTTAACAAACTGATGATTGCTCTATAACTCCATTGTGTTCCACTGTCGTCCATATTTTCCTCAGTGCGGGTAACCACAATAGACCACACGATTCGTATAACACAAAATGTTTATCGCTATGTCTAGTGTAGTGTTTTGATTGGTTGGATTGTTTGCTTATAAACATAATCCACGAGCTGTTAGTAGCGTTAGTAGTAATTAGTAGAACTAGTACATATTGTCACAGTGAGTGAATCAGTCTATATTTTTTCCTTGATTATAGTAAATCATACTAATAAAGATAATAATTTATTAATTAATTATTTTTATCAACAAGTTGCAGTTCAAGTCAGATCCATCTAAGCTAGCAATGGCGCAACAGCACAATAACATCGTTGAATGATGACCTGAAGCATACATCCTTGCATTTTGTGGTCTGGCATTTGCATTCTGTTTGATTTTGTGGTCGCAGAAATTAATGGAATGTTGAATTGTTGTTGTTTTACTAACTCACGCAAAGACAGAAGTCAGATATCAATAATTATATATAGTATATATAACCATTGCAGATATGCTACCCGCAACATGCGGGCTTGGTTCTCGGTACTTAGTCTACTGCGATGATTGTCTCCTAATGTTTTGATGTATTTGTGAGAAGACAACTCAGGCAATGACTACCCCGTTTCTATAAACTGTGGTGTGGGTGTTTGATAGCATAGCGCCACTAACTCCGCCCAGTTTATATTATTTAAACTAGGATTTATGTAACTAAGAAGGGGGGGGAGAGTTTTGGCGGTACTGTAACTCGGTTACCAGAGGGCACAAGGGGTGTGGGGGGTGGTTTTAGGGTGGGGAAGGGTGGGGAGGAGTCCGACATCACTCAATCACCATGTAAATCTCCCACAATATGTATTCAGTAGCATGGAAAAGATTCATCTGTGGCTGTGCCATTCTTTTCATCGGCACAGACCCCTGAGGAAATACAATTAATATTATGTGACATTTTTTTTTACAATTTTTATTATTACACGGTAATTAAGCAAACGTGTAACTTGTTTATACCAGTGTCACCCTTAATTAATTTGCCTGCCTGAATTTCCAGCATTTCATCAAATGATGTGAAAGAATTTACTGTAACAATTTTATGTACTTTAAAGTAATTAAAAATTAAATAATTAAAGTGATACTGACAGTCTCTTTGATGTTCTTAATCATTTCATAATAATTCTTATTATTTTTCCAGCTACTACATACTATGAACAGATTGAAGACTGTCAATATACTTGAATATATTTTATTATCAAAACTAAAAATATTGTTCGGAACGACGGACGATAAACAATATGTAACGCCACAGTAACATTCCTACCGGTTCTATTACTCACTATTTCTATTTATCTATTTTCATAAACATTATATTGGGACATTGTCTATTGTAAACAAACGCGCTCTAGCTACGTGCAATCAGCCATGTCACTAAGAACCACCCATAGACAATCTCATAGCCAATCAACCCCACTAGGCGGGGCTTACCATTGTTATATTTTTCTGTGTGCAGGCAACCATATCTTATCCTGTATAAAACCATGTGTAACTAGTAATAAAATCAGAGCAAACCTGACTCTCGCTCAAGCTTGATGTTTCTCTCACTGCACAGAATAAAGGCAACTACACACAAGCAGCAGCTAGCAACAATAAACAACTACTTGGGCAAGTCGACTATCAGTACGAGCAATAGTTAGTAAAAAGTGATTCAGTCGAACTGACTCTCGCTGCATACGACCTGCGGGCGTATGATACTAGAACGATTGTTCAAGCTGATAGTTCGACCCGACTCCACTACTTCTTTCGACCAGTAAATCAGTGGAAAGTGCGGCTGTCATACTGACTCCTCACTGTGTACAGCTCACGGGCTTACAACACTGCAAACTCTGACCGAATTGATTTAGTCTGTCAACCTAGTACCTGCAAACATACAAAGCAAGCATTACACAGCACAAATCGATTCACTGCACTGTGGCGACAACCGTACAGGTGGAAAGCTACCAACAGTCACACCAAGAATTCCTGTACAATATTAAAAGGCTTGTTTGTCGTATGAAAGATAATTCAAGGTAATGTACCATATTTTTCTTTGTCACCTCATAATTCTGTGTTTTCAAATTATTTAGTATCCTTCCCCCCCCCCTCCCCCGGCACAACTTCTTCCCTCCCAAAAAAAAAATATTGTGAACGAGCCCTGTTATTCACCTAATATAATCTATACATTTTAAAATTTATCATAAATTGTTCACCATTATCATTTACCAAGCAACAGCAACAATATTTTGGTTATAACTTTTTGTAAGGTTTTTTAATGGAACAGGAATTTTTATTATTAGTATAGAAGATTTTTGTAGACTGCCATTGACTCGGTAACTGCATAAAACCAAACGCCGAACAACCGAACAGCCGAACGATCGAAGGAAGTGTTATTCTAATTAGCAGTCTACATGCAACATTACCGGGGCCGACAACTCTGAAACGTGCTCAATCGAAAATATAATATTGTGGCGGATGGCGCCATCTTTGTTCTATGTGACCTTCTATGTCTACACTTTACAGCAAATAACTCTATGTACATTTATATATTCTTACCTTACCATTCAATCTTATATATTGTAGTAGTTTTTACATTGGCTACTAGACACAACGGGGTCACTGCATCGACTTCTGTATGTTACTTCGGGATCACTCCGAATCAATGCTACCAACTGACGGGGTCCCAGGCCCAAACACACAATGACAAAGGTTTAATTAACAATACTTTATTTATGCACAATCCATTTAGCAAGATATAATGGTATCTAGCAACTCCACAAGACTTCTGCTCCAAATCATGCAAGAAAGCTCCTTTTATAGGAGAACGGGAGGAAAACTCACCCCCTTATTTGGGTGAGCCAACCGCATAACACAATAGTAAATACAAACAAATCACAGTATAGCATACAAGATTATATACAAAGTTATCCAATCAGAGTCTTGAGCACATGGTGCTTTGCTCTGGGCACTTGTTGCCGCTCCTTTCTGTAGCTGGTAATCTTCCAGTCCTTATTAGGGAATGCTTGTACTTGGCCTGCTCTCCTGGGCTTCGTAGTTGCCCGATTTGATCCCTGATTAGGGTATTAGGTAGCTTGGATCCCAGGCTATCTCTTCCACTTCCTTTCTACCCAGGCCCGGGGTAGCTGACTCGGGGTACACCCGGGTAACCCGGGGTAGCTTTTTAGGTGTGGCATAACCTCTACACAGGATCCGGGTCTTCTGGGTCCACTCTCGAGGGGATGTTTCGTGTTTAGACCGAAGGGAGAGGATTCATAACTTATGATTAGGGGGACAGGGGACAACAAGGGGTGGGGGTATGGGGGTGGGGGGGATTGTCAGGTGAATACTTATACAAATCTCTCACAATATTCAACATGTGCTAATCAACCAGCCATGTCCACAAGCCGTACCCACTCTTTTTCTATTAGTCTAATCATACACATCAGGCGCGTCTTATAGCCCATCTATTGTTTGTCTTTGTCTGTCCATATACCTATTATGTAACCGTTTATATAAATACCAGTGTCAGTCATTCAATAAAGCAGAGTTAAGCCTAGCACACTCTCAGAAGTTTTTTGTCTCATAAGCAATAACTTCACTGCGCACTAGTACATGCACGTACAACCAGAGCACCACACAAGCGAGTAGTAATAGATGAGCAGTACACGAACCTCTGCTGGTCAGAATTAGCTTCGCTATTCCGACCATCAATGTTCGATCGTAGCTGTTGTCTAGGATAGTCAACACAACTAGCCAGCTCGACCCTGTCGACAGTTGCCATGCAGCACTGTTAAAGGGCCAGTCGACCTGCAGTCAGTAGTTGTTGCTATCGCAAACATAAGCAGAGCCATCACCGACCTGGAGAGGTTGTGCAGGTTAGCCAAGCTACCACTCACATACGCACACACAGTGAAATCCTGCGCAATATCAGTAGTCACGGGGTGGTCACGCAGCAGAGAGGGAGCAGGGATCAATGCCATCAATGTATTATGTTGAAGATATCCATAAAATGTTCATATCTGAACCTGCTACAACAGCAGCATTAAGCATGATGCTTGCAAAGGCTTAATTCTATTGCAGTTATTGAATCATGATCATTTAATTGGTGCTCGTTGATGGATAATTCCTTATGATCATATGATCAGCTGTCACACAAATCATAAACCAAAAAGTAGTATAACAGCCGGTGTTCAATTTGTGATATGGTCACAAAAACCATACTCATGAACAAAGTCAGACCATAAAAACTTTCATGGTGCTGCCAATAGGTGAATCTTACTTCCCTTAATCAATGTACATAAAAAAATTAAGCTGTAGTGGTAAATATTTGCAAATTACTAGAATCATGGGAGACAACTCTAAGGAATTATCCATCAACCAGCACCAATTAAATGATCATTATTCAATAACTGCAATAGAATAAGGCCTTTGCAAGCATCATGCTTAATGCTGCTGTTGTAGCAGGTTCAGATGTGAACATTTTTTGGATATTTTCAACATAAGACATTGATGGCATTGATCTTTGCTCCCTCTCTGCTGCGTGACCACTGATATTATATTTTCGATTGAACACATTTCAGAGTTGTCGGCCCCGGTAATGTTGCATGTAGACTGCTAATTAGAATAACATTTCCTTCGATCGTTCGGCTGTTCGGTTGTTCGGCGTTCGGTTTTATGCAGTTACCGCATTGACTTCATACATTCCAAGTTCAAACTTGTACACAGAAAATAAATTGCTAAGATAAGTTTATTCATCATATCACTCTCTGGCTATGCATGTACTTTTGTGTGGGTGTCGGTAATATCGTAATAGATTTAGTAGTGTGGCCGTTACATTCCGATCATTATCTTAAAAAGATTTAGCTGAGCACTAGTAGCAGCCAATGAATCAAGCTGTATGCATAGTAGATGAGCCGAGGTTACCTGTACTCTTGAAGACTGGTAATTGGAGTTGGTAATTTTCCATGATGTCACTATACTTGAACGTTAGCATTGGCTAGTTTATTTTGTGCCACCCTGTGCTTGTAACTACGTCATGTTTATTCTGTTGTGCCAGCTATTGCAACTGCATTTGTAGCTGTGTGTATTCCTGTAAATAGAGAAACTTTTAGCCCAAGCGGGCAGATCTGTTTGTGCGCTTGTGAAGGAGACAGCACCTGCAAGTTTTTGTGTCTTACAAGCAATAAAGTGTGTATAACTTTCCCTCTGTGTATTAAGTTCGGCAGGTTGCCAGCTGACTAGTTGTTCCTCTGTATCGGTGGATGGTGGTGTGTAGTCTACACACTACAGGTCAGGAAAGGAGCCATAACTATCACACCGATAGCATTCTCAACCCTGTCCTACGGTTATAGCTACACAGCGCCTATCAGTGTGTGAGTGATAAAAAAGGCTGCCGAACTGTTAGAATGCTACACGCAGTCAACTCTCTCTGGTAATGTTCGGTGAAGGCATAACAAGGGTTAGTGCATGGCAAAAACCTTTACAATACGTCTGATCAGCTATCATTTCTCTATTCATCAAGTTGCTTCAGCCCTTAAAAATTCATTATCTTGGTCAACCTATGCAAAATAACAGCCATAAATTTGATAGATTGGTTCTGCACAAACAATTTTGAAATAATGTGAGAGATTTGTATGAAGTACCCACCCTCACCCCCACCCCATACCCCCCACCCCATACCCCCCAACCCTTGCTGTCTACACCCCCTAAACATAACCTACAACCCTTCTCCTTTCCCCTACACGCAAACTACCCCCACGAAATCAATCCCCAAAGACCTAGACCCTGTGTAGACACTATGCCACACCTAA
The DNA here is from genome assembly GCA_945261195.1 of Cryptosula pallasiana. Taxonomy (NCBI): domain Eukaryota; kingdom Metazoa; phylum Bryozoa; class Gymnolaemata; order Cheilostomatida; family Cryptosulidae; genus Cryptosula; species Cryptosula pallasiana. The sequence continues at coordinate 33,869,099 of OX183136.1, read as the reverse complement.
AAACTACCCCGGGTTACCCGGGGTCTACACCGGGTCAGCTACCCCGGGCCTGGGTAGAAAGAGGGTGGAAGAGGTAGCCTGGGATCTAAGAAACCTAATGCCCCAATCAGGAACTCAATCGGACAAATACAACGGCCAGGAGAGCAAGCTAAGTACCAGCATGTCCTAATAAGGAATGGAAAAATACCAGCATGCCCTAATAAGGACTGGAAGATTACCAGCTACAGAAAAAGAGAGGCAACAAGTGCCCAGAGCAAAGCACCATGTACTCAAGACTTTAATTGGATAACTTTATAAACAATCTTGTATACTGTATTGTGATTTGTTTGTTTTTACTATTGTGTTGTATGGTTGGCTCACCCAAATAAGGGGGTGAGTTTTCCTCCCCTTCTCCTATAAAAGGAGCTTTCTTGCATGATTTAAAGCAGAAGTCTTGTGGAGTTGCTAGATACCATTATATCTTGCTAAATGGATTGTGCATAAATAAAGTATTGTTAATTAAACCTTTGTCATTGTGTGTTTGGGTCTAGGACCCCGTCAGTTGGTAGCGTTGATTCGGAGTGATTCCGAAGTAATATTCAGAAGTTGATGGAGTGACCCCGTTGTGTCTGGTAGCCAGTGTAAAAACTATTACAATAATATGTGTTCTTCGCAAATCATAATTTTTCTTAATAATGATTAGTAATTGGTAATGATAGTAACTAGTCTACTGGGCTGCAACTCCATACAGGATTAGTCCTTGTAAAGGAGTGCCTACACTGCACCCATGTTTTGGTGGCTATGTGCAGGTGGCTACACAGGCCGAAGTAGCATGATGATGTACTAGAGCGCATCGGTGAGCTGCAACTGGACTAGCCAATCACATGGCACAAAGTTCGGGTTTTTGCCTGTTTCATTTCTGACCCCGAATTATTCGTTTCCCTGATATAATAATCATCACCATATTAACAATAATTGAAGAAAAATTTCACTGGATGTATGGCTGTTTCTGTTCACCATGAAAACATTGCTTTCAATATTTTTTTGGTTCTGTTTATTATTAAGTCTTTCAGATATTGTGATTTATCATTATTTATAATAAATGACGTAATAATGAATTTTATTTTATTGTTGCTGTGCTTGTTATTAATTTTAGTTATTATTATTATTATTATTATTATTATTATTATAGTTATATCGATACTCAACAATGTTGAAATTATCAATTACCACTGTTCTATGAGCCATGTAAAATTAATTCACTGTTCCAACTGTATTAAAACATAATAATTCCTTTGGTGTTTGCAGTGGATGCTCGTTGTTGAAAAAAATTCTAATAGATATTGTGGTAGATTTTTGTGACCACTATCCTTGCGCAAGGTCCCCCTGACAACTGCTGGGTGTCAGGCACGCCTAAACTGAGCCTGGCACAGCCAGAACACAAGCAAGTAAGCCGGTAGAAACCCTACCGGCCCTGCGGCATTTACCGCCGGCCCTGCAGCATTCACTGCCGGCCCTGCAGAGGTACCACCGGCCCTGCAGCACACACTGCCAGCCCTGCAGCAAGCACTACCGGCCCTGCAATGCCACTACCGACCCTATACCGAGTCGGTGAGGGAAGAACTACTATAGCCTGAGAACCTAAATTGATACCAAAGATGCAGGAGCCCGACTTTGCAGCGTAGCTGTCCTCAGACAAGACCAAAGCAGAGGACCGCAAGCCGTAAGGACCAGGAACTAGAGCTACTCATTGCACCATCATGAATCAGCAAGATTGACTGATAAGCTCCGCCCCCTACTTCTGGGTGCCTTGCATATTTAACCCTATATTAGCCAATGTTGTATCAACTTATTTATATCTCATGTTCTGATTAGTGTAATTACTTCCTGCCACTGCTGATTTGTTGCCCTCTTATTTTGGCCTATAGTTTCTCCTGTTCTGCCTATAAAAGGCAGAACACTTCTCATTATTTTTTGTATTGTATTGGGATTCTGCTTGTGATTGCGCCAAGTAGCATAATACATTTACCGTTATTATACATTGCTGGTTATGCTGTATAATAAACTATGGTATACTCAACAAGACATTGAGTTGTGCGTTTGAGTCATGGGCTCTGAGAACAGTTGTGGAGTCGGTATACTCCTCTGTTGGAAGTTGACCTCTGGAGTGAAGAGTCGTTGGTGGACGTTTGGTCGGCCCCCCCAAAATCCACTACAATATGTGTTGTAAATGGTTCAACTTGATGAGCTTGGGAAAATACTTTGTTTCAACCAATCAGAGAACGCCGATGTTTTTTCGGCATCGGGCATAGACTAACATATGTTGGTTACGCTCCCGAACAGGCCCCACAATGCACCAAATTGGACACGTCCATCGCAAGGCCTTCCAATGCAAAACATCGGCCTGTGTAGCCACCCCTTAAATTAAAAGATGTATGTAGGCCTTGGTAGTTTAGGGAGTTCATGCAATAAATCTGTATTTTCTGTCTGACAACTGTGAATTTTTCTGAATGAATGCATGATAACATATATCCATATATATATGGAGTATTACGCTCCCTCACCTCGGTTTGGTTGAGCACTCTCGCAGGGGCACCAAACACCGATAGCCTTGTGCAAAGCTCACCTTATGGTTTGAGCACTCTAGTGTTTGGTGACGGCAATCCTTTAAACATGCTTTGATACAATTATTTGTATCATTGCGAGGGTTGTCACCCCTGCAAACCTCTGTACGGCGCTGATGAGGTAACAATTGCCGAAACAGCCGCTGTCCGCAGTTTGAGTATATATATATACATAGATCGATTTTAAAAACTGGTACTACTTAGAAAAATCATAAGGGCAGTTGTTTAACACCTCAGCTATGTTATATTATAACTAATTCTCACTGCAACATGCCTTTTTTGGTTATTGTCTACAAAAGTATTTTTATTACAGTGAAACCAGTAGAAATTGACTCCCCATAAATCAATAAGGCGGTTTGTTCAATGTCACAGTCAAGGTCCCAACGTTTACACATTTAAAATGGCTTCACATGAGTCGATATTGTCATCTCTGAATCGATCGAGAAAAAAATTTTTAATTTATTTTCACGTCTAGTTTTCAGCAAGATCCTTGAAAAGTCTTAAGCCCTGGTCACACGAGACCGAATTTCTGGCGAAACAGTAAACGAAACTATATTTTCAAGCCCAGTGAATTCGTTGCTCAGCAAACTGAGCGAATATTTCAGTTTCGTCGTGATCAAGGGATGCTAGGTTTTGGAAAATCGTCGGTTGCGATGCTTGCACGTGATTGGACAATTGAACCAGATAAGCTAATTAATTGGCTTATTTTCTATATGCCGCTATTGGCTGATCTCCAATGTCAGGGTCATTCACAACAAACACATGGTTTCCATAGTAGCACATTTGTTTTTTAAAAAAATAATTATTTATTTTATTATATTCATAATGAGTTTTAAATAAATGAAAAATAATAATAATAAATTATAATCTAACAATATGAATAGTACTGGCTGATCAAACTTAACTATTTATTAAAGTAATCTATTTCAAACCTTGCTTCAATTAATTTCCATGCTTTTACATCACGCAGTAAAGTATCAGTAGACCCGCGCACAAAACACAATGCGCTGTCATTGGCTGAAACTAGAGATCGCTAGGCGTAACGAACTAATTATAGTTTTCGTGTGACCAACCTAAACGAAACTTTATTCGTCGTGCTTCAGCGATCACCTAATAAAGTTTCGTTATAGTTTCGTTGTAGGTCTCGTGCAAACAGGGCATTAGTTAAAGCATGGTGTTTACAAACAGATGTTGTTCTATTGCATTGAATAGCGGAATTTTTTTCGATCATAAATTGCACTATTTGTTAAATTGTATACTCAAGGAGTTATCCCCTCTGTGACTGACAGAAATTATGTAAATTTGTAAAGGTTTTCGTTGTGATCTAGAAATCTTTACCGACACTGTAGAGAGTAGCCCGCATTGTAAGTAGAGACAACGCAGCAATTACAGAGTGCAAAGTCAAGTGGTAACAAGGCTCTCTGCACAAAGCGATTTATCTCAATTATAATGTGTTAGCAATTCGGTAACAATGTCCTTTATCGTAAATAGCAGTACTTATAGACTTTATCAACAGGCGTTACTGATACGGTAGCAATTGCTCTTTGTTATAGGAGATTCATATTAGCAGACAGATCCGGTTAAACTGGGTATGCAAACTTAGTATCACAAGCAACATGGTTTAGTCAAACTTAGTGTTACAGGCAAACTAGCCACACTAATAAGAAAGGTTTCGAATTAATAATAATATATTATCTACAAGAAAATACAAAACCTTGCAAAATAGAAACAATCCTCAAAGTGTACAGTAAAGACTTGACGTGATTAGATCCCAGTAATGCTGTCCAAGAATAACGCTGATAAACACCTCCAGAGCAACTAACATTATCTCCAGCAAAGCTAAGCAAAGTCTGAGGAGCGGGCGATCCACCTCACTTTATATAGAAAAATGCTACAGTTCAACTAGTTTCAACTAACTAGTTCAACTAACACAACAATGATTGGCTAATAACAAGCAGTTGCGTTAGAAGTATAACCACAACAGCAGCAGGCTAAGAATATATATAATTCAATTGCATAAGCAGATGCATTTGGGAAGTTGCTGAATAATCCACACAATTATAATAATAGGTCAACCAAGATGGATTCTTTCAACTGTCCTAGCATCGGGTCTTTATTAGCTACGGTTCCTGCGTTCATCTCAGGCTGCGTCGATCAGGTAAGGATCTTGGCTACTTTCATCGCTTGCTTAACAACAATCCATTGCTAGCTGGCATCGATCTGGTTAAGGCCACTCTGCGCATTTCCATTACAAATGCATCCACTGTAATGCCTGAGCAACTGCAACTCGTGAGTTTTTGATTTCGGAAATATATTCAATCTTTGAATGTAACAAAGATCTAACGCTAGGTAGCAACTACCAACCTTAAATGATGGCAGTCAATGCTGTCTAAACACGTTTGTTCAGCTAGATAAATATAATGCAGCTAACATCTGTAAATTTGCAATTATTACTATTGTTGGTACTCTTTTTAATGACCGTTGCCATTACTTGATTAAAATTCACCGATCGATAATGATCTTAACAATTAAACCAAAGAATACTCATTTTCTTATTACAAGACATTTTTATCATGGTTAGCATAAAAGTGATAATTAATAAATTAATCAGGATAATAATAATTATTATTAATTAATAATGATAGTTCAAGTTGTCATTATCATTATTAAAATTTATTCACAATCTGGGTCAGGTGAAAGAATCGTCTAAAATCTACAATATTATTATATTATTAGTTGTAACACCAGTTATTATTATTATTGTACATATATTTGCAGTCTACTAATGTATAGTCCAGTGACTCAATACCATCTCTTATCAAATGTTTTTTGTTGGCCCCTTCAACATCGATTTATGCAGGTTTGACTGTAGTTCCCCATTGCTAGTATGAGAAATTGCCAGATAAATTGAAAAAAACGGCTGTTAGTAAAAAGTTGTATGCGGTGTTGATAGCAATAATCAACAACCATTTTCAGTGCAGCCACAACGTCTCTGCCAAAAGATTTAAATCCATATTTATTGTGCTTGGAAACAATTATTGTTATTGTTATTGCAGCACCCTAGCAACAGCGGGCGGTAACAGTTGTACTAGTAGTACCACGACCTCTACCATTACAACGACCATCACCACCATCTGTCTTTAATCATTATCATAAAATGATAAACTGAAGAGTGGTTATAATTATGAATCAATGATAATAATGTAGTGAATTTTAGTGTACACTAAGTCTGCGCACACGTTGCACCACATTCTGGCATCCTTATAGTAGCCATTAGATGGCCAGAATGACCAGAAACGGCTACACCGAGTAGACTAAAACTATACTTATGTCTATACCGACCCTTCAAGGATCGCTATGCCGACCTATACCGACCTATACCGACCCTGTATGCAGCTATACCGACCTCACTGGGCCGGCAGGAAGTGAGTTTATGTTGCCTGAGGAATCAAAAGTAGCTTGGGAGAAGTAGGAAGCCATTTACCGGAGGTTTCCACCCCTAATCCTTATGAAAGATGAAGCACTAAAGCTAGCAAGACCAAGGACCAAAGAAATGACTGTGATTGGTGCATTAGCCTCTAAGTCCACCTACTACTACAGGGCGCTTATTCCCTTTAAGTCCATATCATTGATCTTATTTGTTATGTATTTATATACTTATATTCATTGGTTCATGTTGTAATGTTATTGTGTGATTGGTTATTCACTTCCTGTGCATCGCCATAGGCGATGCACAGGAAGTGAACTTTGTCTGTATTTGTCAGTTGTAATGAGTTTTTTACCGATTCGTTTTATTCTGGAGGAATAAATGCATATGTACTCAATAGCACTGAGTTATGCGTCTGAGCTGAGGGCACCCTACTGGTTGTAGAGTAGAGATAATCGGTCTTGCATTTGTTCTGTACATCACCGACCCCGTTGTTGTAACAGGTAAAACCAACAACTGGTGGCAGCACGCTACCAACCTCAGCTAGTGATTTTCAGCCCCCAAAATCCACTACAATAATTAGTTAGTTTTTAGTAGCAACACTAATAATAAATATTTTTTGGCGAGGATGATGACTAATTTGTCAGCTATGTAAATTATTTTTTGTTTTAATATTCATGAATTAATGGATTTCAACCATCGCTATAATATAACATTAGCAATGATTAATATAGCTTTAGGTCCATCTTTTTCTAACATGTAAGGTTAGCAGCTCCTGGATATGGTCTCTGGAGGTTCTGAAGCTAGGTTTACTCCCTCATGCTATGGCAGCCATCTTGATACCGATCCGGGATAGCTACCCCAGGGTCAGGGTAGTAAATACGCAATGCCGGTATGGTTAATCATTACAGTTGATTGCTTAGACAGAGTAATATGTTCATTACAACAAAACCCAGTCTTGTCTATTGTGTCTAAGGGAGGCATGCATGTGGTAGCCACCATCAGGGGGACCTCTGCGCAGTAGTGGTCACTGTTTATGTCCAGTAAAATCCACTACAATATGTATGGGGAATTATATACAATCTATCATTAAACGTTTTATTCCTTGGCCCTTCAACATTGAATTGTTTGGGTTTCATTTAAAAAACACAATCGTTGTCGTACAAGCTATGAAATGATAAAAGTTTGTAGGTGTGATTGCAGTTCTAGCGTGAGCAGATGTGGTCATTCTGAACTTTTGAATATAAATTGATCTGATTGAATCTGATGCACAACAATTAGCATTTAATTTTCTGGTATCACCGTCAACCACTATTCCCCAATATTGGTGTTGTTAGAACAACTACTAGTACTGCATATCAAAAGTGTAACAGTATCACAAATTCCTCCCGTACACAAGTATAACACAACTTACCGCTGGGAGAGTGTGGAACTATAAAAGCTGATTACCGTCACTTTTTGCTGTAGTTCCACCTCTTAAAAATCGGACATTTCTCACAGCTCACACAAAGAATCGTTATAACATGGGCTAAAATTAAAACACTAGGAGCCAGGCGCAAATATATACATAGGTCAGACCTACTTCAAACTATCCTAGCACTATGAGGACATAATTTTATGACCCGCATTGATTATTCTGTATTACATAATTTTACTTGTAATAAATAACTCTTTAACAACCTTGATATGTTTATCATTTATTACAAATAGCTACTTGTTTTTGTTACCCGCAGCATCTTTAAGTTACAATATTACCGTTACTACTATACTTTATGTTCTATAATTATTCCTAGCTGGTAGTATGCTATAATTGAAGTAATATATTACCCAGCTGTATAGTGCAATACATTCAATTAAACACTTTTGAAAGTTTTGCTAGATTTAACCCTAATTATTGACAACAAAAATAAGTACAATACCAAAGAATGTTCCATATTTTGGTATTCAGGTTTGTTGGTGAATGAATAACACAAACTACTGGGATCCAACATGAACATAAAAATTGTATTATAGGCAAAGCTAGTCGGCAATTATTGAATGATCACGTTTTCAAACTGTGGAATATTCTTGGTTGTTTATCGTGTGGCTTTACTTAGATCATTATTGCTGATCAAAGATACCCCCTATTCTATTTGAAACATAATTGTATATAAAATTTTACTTGCAGTATTGTTGGCAATAATCGAGCATTTTAATGCATCAAAAATGTTTTGCAAAAAAGGTGTGAATGCATCTTTCTTTTGTTCATTGTAACAATTTCAGCTTAGTTACTGTCTACCTAAAACACTCTGTCTTTACAGTGCAGGTATTTGGGTATCTTTATACTTCTTCTCCAATGTCTGGTGTCTCCAGCTGTTTACCGCTCGAACCAATTATTATGGAAGTCTATTTTGACGCTTGAGCGATTAGTGAAAAGTCCATGAAAAGTAAATTTGAGAAACATATGATGTAACCAATTGTTTGTACTTATACTTGTCAACCCAAGTGACTTTGAGCATGGCCAGTTACGCATTTCAAGGCAATTCTAGTATTTCAAATAAACGCAGCAGGTTTTCAATGTTTCATACAGCAAAATAACTGAGTCACACTGATGCATAGTTTAGCAAGTCGGATAGCTGCTTCACACACCTTTTAACTCAATGCTGTTTATCTACTAGTACTGCCAGCAGCCGAACCAAAGGGCAACTTAACAACCCTTAGCCCTATAAAGTCCATTTATGTTATTTTGTAAATAATTATTCATTATTGCAGATTAATTAAACAAATGATTCGATGGTTTCAATATGAAATAGAAACCAGTTCCTCTCTTTATTTCTAAAGGCATATTTACCATAAAAGTTGGTTCTTAACTTTTTCATGAGCCTTGAATTTAAAAGGTTTATCCATTTTGCTAAGTTATGCATTTGGTCCACAAAAAAACCACTGGATAGTGCTCACATAAGTGATAAACGTTTATGAGTATAAGTATACAGACCGCTATTGTCTCAATAATTATCCAGTTAGAATATTGTAAAACAACGAAACACAAAGTTTACGAAAAAGAAATATTAGTAAATTTTATTGATTCTAGTATGCCGCTGCAGCAAAATTGTACTTCTTAATTGCTTGAACTGTTTTTTGTTGCTTCACCAAAATGACATAGGGCCTGCTTGCCTACAACCTCTAAACAAACTTTACCACCGCATATAAAACTCTGGATGCATATCGTAGTAGATTTTGGGGGCTGAAAACCCACTAGCTGAGGTAGGTAGCTTGCTGCCACCAGTTGTTATGTTTTACCTGCTACAGCAGCAGGATCGGTAGTGTACCGAGATAGAGTATCAATTCTTCAACCAAAGCGGAGCCCTCGGCTCAAACACATTACTCAGTGCTATCGAGTAATTAGACATTTATTCCTCCAGAACAAAAGCGAGTTAGTTATAAGGCACAAGTTGCACAAAACAATAACAATAGCTGAAGACAAATAGTACATGCTCTGCCTTTTATAGGCATCTCACAGGAAGTCACAGGAAGTAATCTTTGTCATAACAAATCACAAGAGAATAATATACAATCAACCAAGATACAATCTTATAATAATAGATAGCGAATCACATGGCTAAGATAAATATGGTGCCATCAAAGGTAGGTGGGGTTATCAGGTAACTGTCCAATCAGCGGCCTATGCACTTCCAGTCCCGCCTCTGCAGCCTTTGTATCAGCTCTTCCTCCAGTTTAGGGGTGGTTACGTCCCAGATTCGTCTCCCTCAGTCTTTTAAGATACTTTGTGGTTCTCAGCCTATGCTGAGTCATTTCCTGCTGGCCCGGCAAGGTCGGTAATGTGTCATACAGGGCCGGCATTGCCCTATACAGGGTCGGTATAGTCCGATACAGGGCCGGCACTGTGCTTAGATGCAGGGTCGGTCAATCCGGTATGATTGACTATGACCGTTTCTTTGTCTAGCCATTAGTATAGGGTGCTAGACTTAATAATAATAATAATATGTGCAGGAGTGTATGCTATGAAAATCCACAACACACCTCTCTCCACTAAAGACATTCTCTTGTCTTTAATAATCCATATTCAAAACAAGAGAACAAGTAGCTGGGAGTATCAACCTTACTCAGAGTAAAATATATTTGTGAAATCTTTGTTCACCAAATAGAATAAAAATACAGAGAAGTCTATGGAGTCTATGTCCATAGAGCGGTTATACATGCGAATAAAATATGTATGTACACACCAGAGAATACATAGTCTCTCAGAACAAGTCGCCATGCAGATTGCTGGCTAGGGTGCGTAATCGCACTACATCTTCGGTTACTGCTCTAGCTTCTGCTTTCGCTAGTATAGTGTCTTCAGCAGTAAGGAGTTGTCCTACGATCATCCATCGTAGTTCTTGTAAGGTTCGCCCTAGACTAACCACGTGTTCATCGATGGCTTCCGCCAATCTGTTGCTATGATGTGTAAACATCAGCGTGGGTCTGGGCACCACTGGCTCTACTTTGAGCTCTGGCGAGTCCACGGCCTCGGTCTGTGGAGCAGGTGGCGCTGACTGGGCACACTTCTTACCCAACTTGGGTATCTTATAAGTCTGCAGCGGCAGTGGTGTCACTGGCCGAGTGCTGGAGGTACTAGATGCCCGCTCTGGTGAGCGACCTCTCCTCAACGTTCTGCCCTGCTGCGTAGGTTGGCATTTCCGGAACTTCTCCGGGTCCGTTATAGAAAAACTAGACAATCAAACCCCTTGAACTATTGTCTCAGTTTTCTACTGGAGCAGCATGACCTATTTATTGTTTAGTGTGAATACTAGCCAATAATAATGTGAATTGTTAAACCACTAATCTACGTATATTGTTTTACAAGTTTTGCCTTTATTGTCGTTATACTTCAGTTCTTAGTTGGATTCGGTAGCTTAAAAGTTTCTATTTGGAACCCTGTTGTGCGGATGGAAAATGAAGTTACGTTGTTATTAGTCTTGCATATTGCCATAGTTACTTCACCAAACTTTTCTAGAGTGAATTTTAACCTGAGACTCACACTAATCTACACAGCACTAGTCAATAGTTAGTTGAAGTCAACTTATTTGCTATCAGGAGTGAACTGAAGCCTGAACACTCCAGCCCAGAGTTGTCAAAGTGTTTTATCACTGTGAAGAAGGCAGCACAACCTTTAAAAACATGGACCAGACGTTATAAACTGTTATACTTACTAACACTCCAGTGCGCAAAGAATTTGTGCAGATGATCTGGTAGCTTCCATCAAGTTTCCATATAGTTAGGATATGCAATGTACCCTATTTTCATTATCTTCCCGATAACGTTCAAATCTAGGCTGATCTACAATATTTTCAACAAGCCATCGTAAGGGTATGCTCAGCAGACCTGTAACATAAACACGAACATCCACATGCACTAACCAACTTGATTTTTTTCCATTAAATGCAATTGACTATTCCACTTTGCTGCTATTTCACAAGATATATCTATGGTTTTCACACCTGCCTGTCAGTTCCCTGTGGCTTTGTGAAATGTGTTAGCTTCTGTAAATGGGTGCTACACAATTGCTCGCAATTTCAGTACAATTTTAACGTAATTTGCCAACTATGCCCAGCATTTTGTGAGCTCCAGTAAGATTTATCTAAATTACAGAATTCAAGAGCGCTTAAACTTTGTATGGAGGATTTTACGGGGTCTATGTTGATTGGCTGTAGTGGTTCCAGCAACCAGCTCTTAAACATTTGACTTATTTTTACACAATAACTATTTACAGTTAGTAATTTACTCAGAATAGCACTCAATTAAATGAGCTTTTAATATTCAATATTGTCTCAGCTAAGATAGACAATTCTAAGCTCTAAAATTCGTCATTGCATCCAATGGTGTAGCACCTAGTGAGTTGGTTCGATAAGCTTGCAAACACAAAATGCGCCATTTTTGCGACTGTGTAGCCTTGGATTACCAACGCAGTGTCAGTTGTACTCCATCAAAGCTGTATTTCTCATCAATTATGCAACAGAAGTATTGGTGAAAAGTATCAAATCGCTGTGAAAGTCCACAAGAATCACTGCTAGCATTCTACACAATTTTCATTAAAGTAAAGACGTCTGAAGACGAAAAGTTGGTGTCAGTACCCAAACTTCAGTGAGAGAGGAAGAGCGAACAAAACAAGGAAAACAGGAGACAAGATGTTGAAAACAAAGATGAGAGAAGAAAACAGGAGATGAAGTAAAGATCTGCAGGAGAAAAAAAGGTTTTTTTTAGCAAAAAAATAGATCAGAAGTAGATATGTAAGTATCTCTACTCTTGATTTTGCTGCATTTGATCGATCAATGAGCTAAGGTGTTACCCTCATGTCAAAATGAAAAGTTTCATTGGAGTTTGCACCAATCCAATGGAAAAAGCTGAAAAATGATTTCTGTCAAATCAGTCATCAGCTCCATTTGTTTTCAATTGTCGGCTGAATTCATTAAGAGTATTCGCGACCTGTTCGTCGAACAAAATACAAAAATAATATGTGTTCGTAATTCATTATGTCTCGTATGCAACAGAACATTAGTTTAGAACAACACAAATATTCAATGAATTGTTATAGTTTACCGAACAAATCATAAAGAAGATAACTCCTAATTTTCAAAACATCAAGAAAATAATAAAACTTGAACTGCTACAAACTAGAATAATTTGTCAAGCTGCCCTTCAATTTAGTAAATTTTGAATCCTCACCGTTATTTTGAATTATTTTTCAAGGAGATAAAACCGGTCTATAAAAATGAAAAAAATCAACTCGCTCATTGTGATTTATTTATTGTTCAGTTTCATTTGCGACCTACGAACAATATAAATAAATACTCGTTGATCATTTTTTTTATTCAGTGAGCTACTTTTTGTTGACCCACGAGTTCCGAACAAAATGATTAATAATTGATTAAATTTATTGCCGGTCTGATTATTCTTAATGCAATGTGTTCGGCGAACAGAGGTCGCGAATACTCTTATTGTCAACTGTCAGCTGACCTGATTGTCTTTTGCCAACTGAGTAATTGTCAATTTTCAGTTTTGTGTTTAGATTACAACTATCCGTCTTCACTTTTTCAAGAAGCCGTTACGAAATCCTGGGAATTTTATCTTTAGGTTTTTTGTTGTTGACTAGAACATTTATTTTGGATTTTCTTATAAAAGTATACTGTTTGGCGCTGGAACGACATCTACCGGAGCTGAAGTTCAGAAAAATCCGAAATATCTCCAAATTATATTTAACCAACTAGCAAGTAAAATTATAAAAGTTAATCGTATAGTTTTAACAATAGCGATTAATCATTAGCTAAATAAAGAGGAAGTTTTGTTCGTTTTATAAATTTGAAATATTTAGTAAGTTACAACACAACTTCTAAAAATAACAATTCTCGGAATTTCTTCACATTTTCCCATCAACTTTCAGCAGAGGTGGATATCAACCTAACACTGCTAAATCAGTAGAAAATTTTCAGCAATAAATTAATTGTCAACCGAAAGGATTGTCAATTGCCAATGCAGTGTTAAAATGATATCTGTAGTGGATTTTGGGGGCTTAAATCCACCAACTGAGTGCTATGACCAGCCAAACACCTAGTTTGCTGGCACAGGGTAGCCGGTAGCGCTCCGACGGTATGCTGCCACCAGTCACATTTCACCTAAAGGTAACAACAGGTCAGTACTGTACGAAATTGGAAGTGAAGGAGTGTTCTCCATTCCACAACTAGTATAGAGCCCTCGGGTCAAACGCATAGTTCAGGGCTAGAGTGTAATATGCATTTATTCTTACAAAAGAAAATAAGTAGAAGTCCCAATAAAAAATTTATTATCATAGCAAAAGTTCTGCTTTTTATATATTTACTGTATCTTGTTCGTCGGCATTTATATCTGCCTACTGATTTCTTACATCATGTCTTACTTCTGTGTTATTGGTCATCGCAATGATTTACTTCCTGCGTGCAGGAAGTAAATCATTGCGATGGCCAATAACACAGAAGTAAGACATGATGTAAGAAATCAGTAGGCAGATATAAATGTCGACGAACAAGATACATTAAATAGGGTTAAATATGCGTGGCGCCTAAAAGTGGTAGGTGAAGTAATAGGCTACCTGGCCAATCCTAAGCGTGACTACCTCCTACTGTTGGTACATCAGTATTTCCAAGCTCTAGTCCTTGGCTTTCTCCAGATATAAGGGTCTATATCTCCTGGATATGGTCCTCTGTTGCTCTCAGCCTCTCTTCAGGTCTCAGGCTAGGATGAGTCACTTCCTATGGCTCCTACAGGGTCAATACTGACTATACAGCGCTGGTACATAGTCAGTACCTTACCAATATAGGGTCGGTCAGTTTGGTCTCCGTTATTATAGTCATTCTGGCCATCCAATGACTGTTTTAGTGATGCCAGAATTATTGTTTAGTATCTACGCAGATGTGAGTGCTATGAAAATCCACTACACATTTACCTGTCTTGACTTTTTTGGAAATTTGAAAGAAGCTTTGAGGGTTCAACTCTTACACTGTGTGTTACTAATTACAATTTTTATTTCAAGAGTTATAAAAAGGCAAAGTTTTATGTTTATTAAGCAAATGATTAACTTTGTTGTTACTAGTTTATGCCAAGACTTAATTAAATACAGTGAAAGTTGATAAAACGTAATAATGAAGCCTTATGGATTTCTCACGACACTAGGGTCAATAAAAATTTTCCCAGCGGCAGCTTTTCAGGAGAAGCAATGCCTTCTAGGAGAGAGCACCGGCAATTTTGGTATTCTTTCTTCTGTTCTTGTTTACCTGCAACACTTCTTTCTTGGCCCGGAACGGGGTGGATGGCGCAGACAACACAGGGGTCTGCTCCACACTGTTTGTGTGAGGGGTGTCTGCTGCGGCTGCAGTGACGGGCGAAGAAGGCCGCGAAGGGTAGCTATCGCCTTTGGCTATTTTTCGCAACATTCTACTTGTTGCAGAGTGACCCAAGGCTGGTATCGGTTGACCCCTGGACTGGCATAGAGTGCTGTTGGGTCGGTATAATATACTACTGGGCCGGCAGAGAATTATCATATCTCATAGTATGTTTATTTCTGTGAGATTTTATTCCTGCTGCCGATTTGGGTTACTAGCTGAGTCAAAAGTCACCAGGGGAATTAGTCTACCAGAACTACTTCATAGATGCCTTTGGGTTTAGGGCTTAGAGGGACTGTCACTGCACAATGCCAGGGGATCGGAGCTACTAGTATACTTGAATATCCATTCAGCTATTTGTGAATCAGATAACTCACCAACTTTGGCTTCTGGCAGAACTTTCTTGGTGGCGACAGCAGGGGTAGGTTTTGTAGATCTCTCCATCAGGTCTGCTCTTGGCATTGCCAACAGGTCTTTCTCATTCACGCCCGGGAAGGGCTGGTACTCAGCTAGTCCAACTTCCCGGAAAACATGCTCATCGTCTTCCTCTAGATCCAAGAGGGAGGCCATTTTATGAATAAGGAGTGGCTGGTCAAAAGGTGGTGTGCACTGGTCATTGCAGTCTGAAAGAATGAGCATTTCGCCTCTGCTACATGGTCTCTCAGATATCTGACTCATCCTACCTGTAGCCACAGGAAGTAGAGCTTCAGTGGTGGTACTGGGGACAATGTTTGTCGCCTGCTGTCGGCTGTCTGACTGACTGCACAGTCGGAGCTTACAGGTGAAAGGAGAGAGGACCTGTGGGGGTTCTTCTGACATCAAGCATGACCGTTCCGGTATGAGCGGTCTGGGAGACACTGCCATTTGAAAGTTTTCCCCCAGCTTTCCGAGTACTGTCTCATAGGTTGTTTTTATTCTATCCTTTTTTTCGACGGCGTAAAATAGCATTTTGTACCGCCTGTAACTGCTTCCTGTTAACTAGAGAACTTTCTCTACTGCTCCTTGCTGTTGGGCACTCCCTTGACTGCGGGGGGTGTGGCCAACAGGGTGTAGAGACAGTTTTTGCCTTTTTCTCCATAACTCCTACAATTTTTGCAAAATCGGGTTGAAACTCTCTGGAGAGTAGCATCTCCCCTCTTTCCAGAGTATGGGCTGATCTTCTGGCAGCTTGCTTGGCTAAAATGGGTGTGATTGGGCAAAATCGATTCCTACCAAAGGGGAACAGTGCATTGCTCTATAGCAAATTACTCTGTTTCACTGGATTTACAACCAGCAGCCTGACACGATCTCTAAGTAACTTCCCATGCTTATCAGTGCAGGGTAATTCATGGTCATCTATTATGATGGTGGAGTCTATGAATCCCATCATACACTGATGCCTGGTGAGGAAAGGAATTCTTACAATGGCGTCCTCATGAGTGTCACTGATGACAAAATTCACCTCAGTCCAGAGTCCACGGAGCTGAAGAGATACTTGCAGAGTACCATAAAGTGGGATTTTTGAACCATCTGCCATGAGACCTTGAGGATCATTATCCTGGAGGGTGTCTTGGACCATCTGAGGTAGTCTACAGTATGCATGCCGTGACAACAATTTGGTTGTGCATCCTGTATCTACCAGGATGGACATTAAGTAAGTAAAAAATTGTCCTCTTGCATCTTTACAGCAACTGTTGCATTACCATAGGTTAAAGAAACTGGTTACATCAGCTTTTAAAAATTATGAGGTTGGGAAAGTTTGATCAACTTGTGTTGAAGAATAAGTTAGACTTTGATGACATTTTGTTACATATTGTAGTGGATTTTGGGGGGCCGACCAAACGTCCACCAACAACGCCTCACTCTAGAGGTTAACTTCCAACAGAGGAGTATGCCAACTCCACAACTGTTCCCGGAGCCCACGGCTCAAACGTACAACTCAATGACTTGTTGAGTAAACCATACTTTATTACACAGCGTAACCAGCAATGTATAATAAGGGTAAATGTATCATGCTACTTGGCTTAAGCACAGGTAGAATCCCAATACAATACATAGAGTCTAGTGAAATGTTCTGCCTTTTATAGGCAGAGCATGATTAAAACATATGCCCAAACAAGGGGCAACAAATCAGCAATGGCAGGAAGTGTTTACACTAATCAGATCATGAGATATAAATATATGATACAGTCATTGGTTAATATAGAGTTAAATGTGCCAGGCGCCCAGAAGTAGGGGGCGGAGCTTCTTAGTCAATCTTGCTTACTCATGGTGGTGCAATGAGTAGCCCTGGTTCTTGGTCCATATGGCTTGTGGTCCTTGGCTTTGGTCTTGTTTGAAGACAGCTATGTTGCAAAGTCGGGCTCCTGCACCTTTGGTATCAATTTCGGTTCTCAGGCTATAGTAGTTCTTTGCTCACCGACCCGGTATAGGTATGGTAATGGCACTGCAGGGCCGGTAGTACATGCTGCAGGGCCGGCAGGGTGTGCTGCAGGGCCGGTGGTACCTCTGCAGGGCAGGCAGTGAATGCTGCAGGGCAGGCAGTGACTGCTGCAGGGCCGGTAGGGTTTCTAACGGCTGACTTGCTTATGTTCTGGCTGTGCCAGGCTCTATTCAGGCTTGCCTGACACTCAACAGTTGTCAGGGGGACCTTGCGCAGTGGTAGTAGACATAAAATTCCACCACATTCCCCTCTCCATTAAAGACTGTATCTCTTTGGTCTTTAATTACATAATTTAGCAAAGAGAATAATAGTGGCGAGCAACACCCGTGCTCGGTCAAGTTTGTGGGGAGAACATCTTACTGCCTCCTAGCATCTCTAGGGGCGGCTTCCCATGCCTGTTTCGATCCCCCAGGGTCATAGGGGAAATCGAGAACATCTCTCGTTGCACAGACTGCTACCATAGCATCTGATGCATAAGCAGAGAAAGAGTATTCAGGGTTTCTCTCTTCTCCCTTGGTGTACGAAATGGCCGGCTCATTCTCCAGCCTCAGCTTCTCTCCTGGAATCTCCTCTTCCAGCATCGGCGGTGGCAAGATCTGCATCCAGTACACCTCAAGGTTTGGCTTGACATCGACAGTTGACTGCGATTCAGCATCTTTTTCATTTATAGGTGCTAGCTCCGTATCAGCGGCAGCAGCAACAGGAGTTGGCTGGGGAGGTGCAGTTTCTGTCTGTAGCAACTCCTCCGCGGGCATGGCCAACAATTCCTCTTCTCCAAGTCCTGGAGGGTGGTAGGCTCCTGCTAGGTCAGTTTCTAACAGCAAGCTCTCGTTCTTCATTTCTATCTCCAAACAGTTGGAAGCAGCCATAGTGCTAATCTGTGGCACGAGGCTTTCTTTAGTGGAGACAGTACACGTAGTGCCCTGGTCACTGTTTTGAGAGGGAATGACTGTCTCCTTCTTGTCAACTGCTTTCTCAGACTTCCGACTCATCCTGTCTGTGCTTGCAGGAGGCGGCTGAGCAGGGGTACTAGGAGCAAACTTTGGTGGTCCCTGGTAGCTCTCACGGGGGGAGTTCAGCTGGAGCCTTGCCATATCTGGTAGAGCAGCTTCTGGCAATCCTTTTGAAACCACATACGACCACAGTGGTGCAACTTCTTTGGTGGATATAACTGTTTTGGCGCCTTCCCCGGATTTCCCGGCTATTGCATCATGAGTGGTTTTAGCCACTGTCTTCGATGCTGGCAACCAACAGCTCTTTCCACTCCTTTTCACTGCCTGAGGGTGGTTACTACGTAACTCCTCCTTTTTCTTCTGGTGACTCTCCTGCTTGTCCAGGGGCGTAGCCAACAGGAGCTCAGGGGCAACTTTCACGCTCTTTCCTCTGGCGGCCTCAGTTTTCATCCCTTCGAGCTCAAATTTTCTGTGAGGGCTACTCTCCCCCCTCTCCATTGTTTGGGAGGTTCTGTAGACTGCTTGTTCACTCTTTGCATGTGCTGTTGGGGTAAATCCATCCCAACCACCAAGTGAAAAAGCATCCTTGTGCGTGGTGTCTATCCACATCACACCAGCCGGTAACAGCTCCTCATGTTTGTCCATATACGGCACATCATGTCCGTCTATAGTAATAACGGAGTCCTGAATATTGAGTAAACACTCATGAGTGGTGAGGAACGGCATCCCTATGATGGCGTCCTCACTTATGTCCCTTATCAGGAAGCTGACATTGGTCTGTAACCCACAGATCTGTACGGACACCTTCACCGTGCCATCGAAAGCAATTTTTGGCCCATCAGCCATCAACCCATGTGGCTCACTGTTCCGTAGCGTACTTCTTACGCTCAGCGGCAGTCTTTGATAGACATGCCGGGATAGCAGGTTTGTAGTACATCCGGTATCTACAAGTATTGACACATCTCGTCCCTCCATTTTTCCAGTGAGGAAATAGCTTGCCTTGTACGGACGTACAGGGGGGAAGCAGGTGGTGTCCGCCGCGTGCATTCTAGCAGGGGGCTGGCTTGTGTAGGGGTGTTGTGTCTGCTGGTTCCGTTTGGGGGTGTTACGGCTCGCCCAATCGCAGGTAGATGCCGGTAGCTCTACTGCGGGCGACAGCCGTTTCCCGCCTGGGCAGGCATCCGTTGTGGTCTGGTGCTCCACGATCTCTTTGGACACTGCCTTTGCATGTGTCCCAACTCTCCACAGTCCCAGCACTGGAGTGGTGGTTGAGCAGGCAGTGGTGGAGGAGGCTGAGGTGTAGGGGTAGCTCCTGATTTCAATGACTTGATTTCTTTCGTGAGTTCCGCCAATGCCTCCATGACCGCTGTCAGAGAGTCCTTGTTTGGCGGTGCAGGGCGGACATTCTTCACTGCAGTATGCGGTGTGTCCGACTCATCGTCAGTGTACTCCTCCTCATCTGTAGATTCGTCATCTACCATGCGTACGTGAGTAGACCTCTCTTCAGGGCCTGTCCTGATCTGCAGGTATTCGTTCCCTGCTCTCACTGCGTCTGAAAGTTCCACTGGCTGTATTGCCAGGAGGTGTCTCTGCAAATAGGGGTTGCCTAATGTAGAGCTGAAGATATCTACTATCATTCGTTGCAACGATCTGTGGGGGAGGTCCGCGTACGCGACCTGCACCAGTCGTTCTACTTCAGTGGCATGCTCCTGCAGCGTAGTCTTATACGCCCTGCGGAGGCCAGTAAGTTTGTATCTTGCTTCACGGGGGGTTAAACCAAACCTTGTCCGTAAAGCAGCAAATATGCCTTGCAACTGTGGTGCCTTACCACATTCAAGTGCACTCCCTCTCAGGGACTCTCGCAGATGCAGCAACGCTGTCTGCTCTGGCCATTCGTTGGCCTCAGCCACTCCCATGAAGCGCTCTATGAAATAGTCCACGTCTCCGTCTCCATCGAACTTCGGTGCTTTAAATAAAGACCGGTGATTGGCAGCGGCTGGCTGCATGACGGCTTGTAACGCTTCTGTCAAACGTTCCATCACATTCGCTTCGGGGTTTGCAGGTGGTACCCTACCAGCGCTGCGTGCCCGCGGGTTTGCCATTGTCTAGACTTAGAGGAGTAACTCAACTCAAGTGTACAATGGATGGTGTGCTGGTCCGTTTTTAGCGGCACCAGGTCTCTACAGCGTCTAGGGCTGTCTATATCAAATTGTCTCAGTAAACAAGGTACTGGAAAGTAACACAAGGCCGGTACAATATTGCACAGGGCCGGTAGTAATGTGTACAGGGCCGGCGTTTAGAGCGCAGGGCCGGTCACAAAGTTAGCAGGGCCGGTATCCGAAGACACAGGGCCGGTATCAGTGTTAGCAGGGCCGGTATCAGAAGACACAGGGCCGGTATCAGTGTGTGCAGGGCCGGTATCAAAGATACTGGGCTGTCTGGTTGCTGCAACGGAGTAAACTCAACGTTTATGCAGAGCTAAGTGAAGCACACTTTCTGGGAGTACTTCTTCAGGCGGAGCAAGCTCAACGTCTGTTCAAGAGTGTCCAAATGGGGGGTCTGTACAGTGAATACAGATCCGGATTTTCGGGCTGCAATATGCAGTTCCAAGGTAGCGCAGTCCAACAGCGTGAGAACAATCCCACCACTGCCACCAGTGTAGTGGATTTTGGGGGGCCGACCAAACGTCCACCAACAACGCCTCACTCTAGAGGTTAACTTCCAACAGAGGAGTATGCCAACTCCACAACTGTTCCCGGAGCCCACGGCTCAAACGTACAACTCAATGACTTGTTGAGTAAACCATACTTTATTACACAGCGTAACCAGCAATGTATAATAAGGGTAAATGTATCATGCTACTTGGCTTAAGCACAGGTAGAATCCCAATACAATACAAAGAGTCTAGTGAAATGTTCTGCCTTTTATAGGCAGAGCATGATTAAAACATATGCCCAAACAAGGGGCAACAAATCAGCAATGGCAGGAAGTGTTTACACTAATCAGACCGTGAGATATAAATATATGATACAGTCATTGGTTAATATAGAGTTAAATGTGCCAGGCGCCCAGAAGTAGGGGGCGGAGCTTCTTAGTCAATCTTGCTTACTCATGGTGGTGCAATGAGTAGCCCTGGTTCTTGGTCCATATGGCTCGTGGTCCTTGGCTTTGGTCTTGTTTGAAGACAGCTATGTTGCAAAGTCGGGCTCCTGCACCTTTGGTATCAATTTCGGTTCTCAGGCTATAGTAGTTCTTTGCTCACCGACCCGGTATAGGTATGGTAATGGCACTGCAGGGCCGGTAGTACATGCTGCAGGGCCGGCAGGGTGTGCTGCAGGGCCGGTGGTACCTCTGCAGGGCAGGCAGTGAATGCTGCAGGGCAGGCAGTGACTGCTGCAGGGCCGGTAGGGTTTCTAACGGCTGACTTGCTTATGTTCTGGCTGTGCCAGGCTCTATTCAGGCTTGCCTGACACTCAACAGTTGTCAGGGGGACCTTGCGCAGTGGTAGTAGACATAAAATTCCACCACAATATGGAGGCAAGGATCAAAGAGTTTTTATGCCTGCAACTTTTTTAAATGTGTGCGATAAACTATACCTTTGTAAAGCTAGCTATTTTAGTCTCTTTACAAGTTCTTTTTATAGGATTCATTTTAAATAACTCATTTACATTCAAAAGTTGACTGGTTGTACAGAATTGAAGTTTCTCAAAAACGAGTGAGTGGAAAAGAAACTTTTTAATAGTAAAAACTATAATGAAACAAGATTTACAGTGAATAAACCAAAACATCATAACAATGCAAAGAAACTTGTGCTATACTGTTATCATATTTGTTAGTCTAGACCAAACAGGCAAATAAGCTGATGTAAAACTATTGATTAAAGCTTAAGAATTTAAATGAGTTATAAATTAAAACTGAGTATAAATCCCTGTTAGGCCCTCCAACCACTTTTGTGATGATAAACAGTCATCAAGCTATCTAGTGGTGGTTCCCTACAGCTTCTAGTTACCTGAACTTCTACCAGGTATTTATAGACTAGCTGTACAATTGCAAAATAATCTGCAGTGTCTATGTAAATTTTGGAATATATCGATTTCGTCTGTGTTGAAACTGTGTTATCACTGTCAACATTTTTTCATCTGCTAATTCTAATAAACTCGAACTTTAAAGCATATATGCAAGCTGTTATGTGAAACAATTCTTGGATCCACAAGACAACTCTATAGGAAAGATAGTCTTGGAAAAATATTTTTACAATTGGTACAAATTATTGAGGTTTCTCAGTGTATTTTCTTCATTAGTCAGTTAGTAACATATTGATAGAGTCCAGCAAACAAGGAAAAACGTCTGCAATGTCCAGCAGGAAAAATTAGTGAATGCAAAGTAGCTGGGGATGTGCCAGCATTCTCACAACACTGTTTCCACAGAGGCTAGCAGCACAATGAGGATGACTTAGTTTGGTGCTTGGTGCTGGGAGACAGTGAAGAGTCCTCATGGGAAAAGGGAAGGGACAGCAGGTAAACAGGGGAGTGTCAAGGGCCAAAGACACTCGGTTCCGTCAACGAATTATCTGAAAATGAAAACAGATGCCAGCTTTTACTGATGCAAGTTAACTAGAACTAAACACAAGTTTTACAGCTACCAAAGAAGAAGCATGTCACTCGTACATTATCACAACTTTGGCTAAATACTTTCAGCAAAGTTTGAAAGTCAAAACATTTCAAAAATTCCTTAAACATGTATGTGAGTAGAAATCAAAAATATTTCTGAACTTTCAACAAGTTCAGAAATTCTACTTGCTTACAAAATCAGCTCTAGAGTTTCAATAAAAAGACCAAGGATGTTCCAACCCAGTTTTCATTAAAATGCACCTCAATAATTAGCTATTCACGTTTAACAAAAAGTTATAACCACGGCATACTGTAAAAATTTTAATTACATAACGGTTGTAAATCATCCCGGCATTGGTTCTATCAAGTTAATTGATTTAAATTATTTCTGTTGAAATCTGTTAACTTACGACTGACCTTTGAACCATGAACTTTACCTTTTGCTGCAGAATTGGAAAGCATTTTAATGAAGCTTCAGTATGTCATAACTTGATTGTCGTGCAACACAATTATTAGATACTACTTTTTATCATAAAATATGGTTGAGAAGCAATATCATCATCATTATTTACTCATATGGCCTAAGCCATGCTCTGGGTATAAAAACATGAATAAACAAACTTGAGTCTTTAATTTAACTGATGTTAGACTTTGTTCAGAACTAAAGTTACTCAGAAACCTAAAAGTGGTGCTGAAGCCAGCAAAATGTAGAACTACCTTATTATAGAGTCGCCAGCATCACAATTTAATCATTATACAAAAGTGGCTTAGTAACAAAAATGATTTTTTTGTTTCATGAAATACAAAAATAATGTGTATGACATTTTATAAAAATAAAAAACATTCTACTGCAAACTGTTTGACAGTCTGTGCAAGGCTTCAACTCTGATGAGACATATTTATAGGCTGTTTGCATTGTGGGGTGAAAAAAATTCAACAAAATGAGTTTACTTGCTGCTATAGAGTTCATCTTATGCGCGCTAGCTATCATTAATGAAGCTATGAAAGCTGGTTGCATACAGCTACAGATACTCTTTAGCTTATATATTTGGCTATTTCACTCAGTTTTTGGTATAAATAAAAGTACTTCACATTTCAGTTGGCAGTTATTCTAGATTGCTCTTAGTAGCTTGGAGAGTTGAGTTGTTTTAGAACAATTTATCAATAAACCAGTAGAGTTGAAAAATTTTGATCATTACTTGCTTAGAAATTGATTATAGCTTTTTACTCCATAAGTAACCCTCTACTTATAATGGCTGATATGGTGAGTTAAAAATATATTTGTTCTGATTACATAATCATTTTTTATTTGTATGAGATGGTAGTTGTGCTTTAAACTTTGTAGCCTGAGCATTCTACCGACCTGCCAATTTCACTCAGTTTTGATATAAAGGGTACCTAGCTTTGTAGTGGGCAGTTATTCTAGATTGTTCTTAGTAGCTTGGAGAGTTGAGTTGTTTTAGAACAATTTATTGATAACCTAGTAGAGAAAGTATATTCTTCAGAAAATTGATTGCTTAAATTTGATTATAGCTTTTTAATTCAATAAGTGAAACTCTACTTGCAATGGCTTATGCGGTAAGTTCTGGATACATTTCTTATCTCTTTATTGGAAGTTTGTATTTAATTTACTTTGAAGTTTTACTTTACACTTTGTAGCCTAAACCGTCGAAGTACCTTTCAAATATTCAGCTCAGTCCTTTCCTGGTTGACCCTCTGAAGTATTCTGGTGAGCTATCACATTTATGTTTACATACGCTTAAAATAGTTGTTTTGTAAATCTGTCAATGCCATGGTCATTTTAGATCTTAACACTCCCGCATGCAACAATGGTTTATGGAACTCCACACATGGGTCAAAAGCTCCACACTCTAGGGCATTCGATGGTGAGAAGATTGTAGCTTGATACTCAATCAGATCTTTACTGCCACAATGATTTCTTAAAAAAGTGGGGAAGTTTTTAACTTTTTAGTTACAGCTCCTACACCTAACGTGAATTTTTGTCAACATGCACACAGTTGGAACAGGATGAACCTGGGAAACATACAACAGTCAATAGATGTCCTTCAATTCCAACAAGCTGAGAACTATTTATTGGTCCAGGTCTGTAGTTTGTTTTTCTCAACTGATTGTGAAGCAAATCAGCTTTGAAGTGCTGCAGTTATAGGTTTATGCGTTACTTTTATTGACTTGGGGTGTAGTGTGAATTCGGCTTTTTATTTTCACAGCTAGTTAAACTAGAGCCTGTTGTTAACTTTGGCTGTAAGTGCTTTGTTCCCGATGAACAACCCAAGGTTTTGTCATTTTATTTTTTTGTACGCATTTTAAATCGATCATCTTGCAGTAATACATTTTCGTGTTGGTAAAAATGTTTGCAGAATAATTTTCCAACAGAGGGAGCAGTTCTTCGCAGCAAAGTGTGGAATGAAGATTTAGCAGATGGTTATAGCCAGTCAGTATTGTGACTCTTGTATTTTAAAATTGCTTTTCCACCTCATCTGCAAATAGATGTTGATGATCTCTCACAGTTTTTTTCTGTTTGTAGCAGTCCTGTGACCAATGGTGAAAGAACGGGATTTCCTGCACAAGTTCCCCCCACAGCACCTATGGAAAATAGTAAGTGTGTCTATGAAAATGTTGTATTTCAGAAGAAAAAAAAGGGTCCTAAATTTTTTTTAAATGTTTTCATAAAGTTCAATGGAAGCGAAAGAATGACCACAAATTTTGTTCAATATGATGACATTTACATGACTTACATGGCAGGCAGCATGAATGCTTTGGAAGCTGAAATGACTGAGATGACTATTGTTAATGATGTGATGTCAAAGTGTTCAAGCCTTCAAGAAAGAATAGAGAAAGCTGCAATAGAGCACAGACATGCTGCCTGTGAGTACTTTAATTCAAAGAACTGAATTCACTTGACAAATCCTCTTATGTGTTTTCATTGAGTTAACTATTTATCAGCGCATCATGAAGCTACCCGCACATGGATTGGTAATCTACCTAATAGCAAGTCTGATAACCCCATGTACTCTAGCAAGGTGTTTCTTGGAGGTGTACCATGGGACATCACAGAGGGTAAGTGACCGAAAACTGGGCAGCTTTTTGTCTCGGTCTGTTTACAGGAAGCCAAAACTGCTGCATTTGTTTACAGAAAACTTACAACAAGCCTTTTCCTCATTTGGAACTGTAACAATTGAGTTTCCTGTGAACTCACACTCTCCAAGGAACAAGTGTCCATCTAGAGCTAGAAACAAGGTTGAAGAAACACCACAATGCTTTGGTAGGGCTTCTATTTGAAGGTTTTGGTTCTGAGTTTTATGTAAAAGTCAATGGTTTATGATGTTTTTGAATGTGCATTGTTAGGTTATGTTTATGCCATATTTGAGGGAGACAAGCAAGTGAAAGACATGCTACAAACTTGCAGAGAAAACAGACCGCTACAGTTTGACGGTTGTGCTGATGAGAACTATTACTGTGTAGTGTCTAGCAGAAAGGTGAAATCAAAGGAAGTAAGCACAAAACAAATATTGACCTTACGATGAAATTTTGTTGCTTATTATTGTCAAGGTCTTTTTACCTAGAAAAATCACGGCAGGTTCAAGTGATTCCATGGTTGTTGGGAGACAGCAACTATGTCGCTGGATCATATCCGTACCATAAGCTCAACAATGACACAACTATATTTGTTGGAGCGTTGCATGGAATGCTGAATGCAGAAGGACTCGCTAGAGTTATGAGTGATTTATTCGGGGAGGTTGTGTACGCAGGAGTTGATACTGACGAAGACAAATATCCACTAGGTATTTAGAGCTAGCTCACTTATGCAATAACCTTGATTGTACAAAGTACCGCTACATTGTAAAGCAAGCACATGTTTGTTGTAGGTTCAGGAAGGGTGACATTTTTCTCTCACAAGAGTTACATGAAAGCTTTGGACGCTGCGTTTGTTGAGATTAAAACCACCAAGTTTGTTAAAAAGGTATGTTTGACATTTTCAAATTTTAAAATAGAGTTGGATAACCTTATTATTTCCTGGTAAAAACTTTGTTATTTTAGGTTCAAATAGATCCATATATAGAGGAAGCATTGTGCAGTATCTGCACTGTTGAAGTGGGGCCTTTCTTCTGTCGAAACCTCAATTGTTTCAAGGTGAGTGGTAAATGTTTTTTGGTTCTATGCTTTATCCATTTTGAATTAAAATTATAAAAATCAACATATTTATTTCAGTATTATTGCTCTGTGTGTTGGACAAAGGCTCATAGTGAAGAAGATCTTTGTACAGGCGTTCATAATCCAGTAATGAGAAACACCAAAAATGGTGTTTGCACTCAAACCAGCAGGCTACCTAACGGGTCTTATAAATAAATTTACTAAAAATCATAATTTTCTCTCCAAGTTACAGTTGATGAGTTATTGACTACATATAGAATGTTTCCTTGAATTTTTCCACTTTCATTACTTGTTTGCTTCATTTTTGTTAGATAGTCTCAGTCTATTTGAATTTTCTTATACCTCGTATTATACTTATTTTCATAAATGATCCATTTGCTATTGAAGTAAATATTATTACTAGTAAAGAATTATGATTTTTTGAGTACATTTACCAGTCGCTTTCTGATGTAGTCATCATTTTCATGTCACAGAATTCTTTCTGTTTGGGTAATGAATAAAGTTCATTCAATTATCATTCAAACCATTTTATTTTTGTACACTTCATTCTGGGCTACACAATGTTAATACAGTTGAGCATAAAGTTTCTCACTTTGATGTGCATGCAAATGACAATCAGTATCCAAGACTAATAAGTACCACGTCATAAATTGACAATCTGCTAAGGAATAAGTTATATATTAACAAGCTCTCAGCCTCAAAAGGATAACCTCTACTCATCATAACGTTTTTAGCTAACAAAAATCTAAGTCCCAATGTGAAACTTTATACCTTTTTCATATCATCTGCATACCTACAGAAACATGATTAGTCCATAGTAGCGTCCAGACAGTACAAGTTGCTTGTCTCTCATGACAATTGCAATACTCACTCAACAATTAAGTCAGTAACCAAACATAACACGCCGTAATCCTGCGGGCATACTGTAAAGGGTTCTAGCAAGACCTTTACTAAACAGCTGCTAGAGAGCGTCCCAGAGGCAATAGGGCAAGACCATTGTCCGTCCAATACTGCTACACAGTATTGCAAAACAGAGTAAAATATGTGCCAAGTTGTATCGAGCTCACTATTGTAAAGAGAAACACTACTTCAGGGAGTTTCCATTTCAATATCAACCAAGATGTGCTACCAGGTGGCACTGTGCTCTGCCGAGTTCGGTACAACAGAGAGTAACTGGTAAGGCAGCCTGCCAGACAGATAACAAGTAGCTCCAATTATCAACTATTTTCTTCACTGATACGCCAGTGTACATACAGTTGCTCAAGCAATTTATCAACGAAAACAGTTCTGCCCACTCGGGGCTGATATTTGCAAACGTAAAAAGTTGGATACAATTGAAAAGAGCCGAACATGAGTGGTTGACAATAATCATGCTGAAAAGAATACAAAAATAAAAGTAGCATGCATACGAGCAGACGCATTAACAACTAGTCAGCCAGTTAACCATACACCCAAATTTGAATAGTCCAATCAGCTGTCAGGAGAAAGGGAAAATTCTCCTTCTCATCTGCTTCTCTGTAGCCTGCCGGCTACAGCCAGAGCACTTTCAACCAACCTGTCTAAGCTCGCTAGCACAATCCAATACTCACTTCGTAGTCAATAACAGGTAGTGAAAGCATATAGTTACCAGCTGCAAGTCGCTTGCATGCTACAAAAATAGATGTAAAACCATCGCAATACTATTCACAGCTTATGTCCTTAGGCTTCAATTTTCCATTCTGATCACCGAAAGAAGTCTCCAGCTCTTCTGAATGTTTTTATGGCCTTCCAGCCCCTTACTCCAATTGCAGAGAAAGCATGGAAAAAGAGCCAGACCTGTGGCGATAGAAGTCTACTCACATTGGAGTGAAGGGTAGGCACTCTATCAGTGTGCAAACTTGGCTTTGTGAGATGTCCAGTGCAGACCAAGGAAAATAAAAACTTAGATACAAGCAACAGATAGAAAATGAAGCAATAACCACTATAGTTACCTTGTTCGAAGTGTAAGCAACAAGGGGAGCTGATTGGATAGAGAGAGCATATGGAAAAACTAGACAATCAAACCCCTTGAACTATTGTTTCAGTTTTCTACTGTAGCAGCATGACCTATTTATTGTTTAGTGTGAATACTAGCCAATAATAATGTGAATTGTTAAACCACTAGTCTACGTATATTGTTTTACAAGTTTTGCCTTTATTGCTGTTATACTTTAGTTCTTAGTTGGATTTGGTAGCTTAAAAGTTTCTATTTGGAACCCTGTAGTGCGGATGGGAAATGAAGTTACGTTGTTATTAGTCTTGCATATTGCCATAGTTACTTCACCAAACTTTTCTAGAGCGAATTTTAACCTGAGACTCACACTAATCTACACAGCGCTAGTCAATAGTTAGTTGAAGTCAGCTTAGTTCTTATCAGGAGTGAACTGAAGCCTGAACACTCCAGCCCAGAGTTATCAAAGTGTTTTATCACTGTAAAGGAGGCAGCAGAACCTTTAAAAACATGGACCAGGCGTTATAAACTGTTATACTTACTAACACTCCAGAGCGCAAAGAATTTGCGTAGATGATCTGGTAGCTCTCATCATGTTTCCATATAGTTAGGATATGCAATGTACCCTATTTTCATTATTTTCCCGATAACGTTCAAATCTAGGCTGATCTACAATATTTTCAACAAGTCATCGTAAGGGTACGCTCAGCAGACCTGTAACATATACATGAACATTCACATGCACTAACCAACTTGATTTTTTTCCATTAAAATATGCAATTGACTATTCCACTTCGCTGCTATTTCACAAGATATATCTATGTTTTTCATAACTGTCGGTCTGCCGGTTCCCTGTGGTTTTGCAAAATGTGTTAGTTTCTGTAAATGAGTGCTACGCATTTGCTCGCAATTTCAGAGCAATTTCAGAACAATTTCAACAAAATTCGCCAACTACGCCCAGCATTTTGTGAGCTCCAGTAAGATTTATCTAAATTACAGAATTCAAGCGAGCTTAAACTTTGCATGGAGCAGTTTATGGCGGTCTATGTTCCAGCAACCAGCTCTTCACATTTGACTTACTTTTACTCAATAACTATATACAGCTAGTAATTTACTCAGAATAGCACTCAACTAAATGAGCTTTTATTATTCGATTTTGTCTCAGCTCAGATAAACAATTCTAAGCTCTAAGATACGTCATTGCATCCGATGGTGTAGCACCTAGTGACTGGTTCGATAAGCTTGCAAACGCAAAATGCGCCATTTTTGCGACTGTTTAGCCTTGGATTACCATCGCAGTGTCAGTTCTATTCCATCAAAGCTGTATTTCTCATCAATTATGCAACAGAAGTATTGGTGAAAAGTATCAACTCGCTGTGAAAGTCCACAAGAATCACTACTAGCGTTCTCCACAATTTTCATTAAAGTAAAGACGTCTGAAGACGAAAAGTTGGTGTCAGTACCCAAACGTCAGTGAAAGAGGAAGAGCAAACAAAACAAGGACAACAGGAGACAAAATGTTGAAAACAAAGATGAGAAAAGAAAACAGGAGATGAAGTAAAGATCTGCAGGAGAAAAAAAGGTGTTTTTTAGCAAAAAACTAGATCAGAAGTAGATATGTAAGTATCTCTACTCTTGCTTTAGCTGCATTTGATCGATCGATGAGCTATGGTGTTACCCTCATGTCAAAATGAAAAGTTTCATTGGAGTTTGCACCAATCCAATGGAAAAAGCTGAAAAATGATTTCTGTCAAATCAGTCATCAGCTCCATTTGTTTTCAATTGTCGGCTGAATTCATTAAGAGTATTCGCGACCTGTTCGTCGAAAAAAATACAAAAATAATATGTGTTCGTAATTCATTATGTCGCGTATGCAACAGAACATTAGTGTAGAACAACACAAATATTCAATGAATTGTTATAGTTTACCGAACAAATCATAAAGAAGATAACTCCTAATTTTCAAAATATCAAGAAAATAATAAAACTTGAACTGCTACAAACTAGAATAATTTGTCAAGCTGCCCTTCAATTTAGTAAATTTTGAATCCTCATCGTTATTTTGAATTATTTTTCAAGGAGATAAAACCGGTCTATAAAAATGAAAAAAATCAACTCGCTCATTGTGATTTAATTATTGTTCAGTTTCATTTGCGATCTACGAACAATATAAATAAACACTCGTTGATTATTTTTTTTATTCAGTGAGCTACTTTTTGTTGACCTACGAGTTCCGAACAAAATGATTAATAATTGATTAAATTTATTGCCGGTCTGATTATTCTTAATGCAATGTGTTCGGCGAACAGAGGTCGCGAATACTCTTATTGTCAACTGTCAGCTGACCTGATTGTCTTTTGCCAACCGAGTAACTGTCAATTTTCAGTTTTGTGTTTAGATTACAACTATCCGTCTTCACTTTTTCAAGAAGCCGTTAAGAAATCCTGGGAATTTTATCTTTAGGTTTTTTGTTGTTGACTAGAACATTTATTTTGGATTTTTTTATAAAAGTATACTGTTTGGCGCTGGAACGACATCTACCGGAGCTGAAGTCCAGAAAAATCCGAAATATCTCCAAATTATATTTAACCAACTAGCAAGTAAAATTATGAAAGTTAATCGTATAGTTTTAACAATAGCGATTAATCATTAGCTAAATAAAGAGGAAGTTTTGTTTCGTTTTATAAATTTGAAAATAAAAATAACAATTCTCGGAATTTCTTCACATTTTCCCATCAACTTTCAGCAGAGGTGGATATCAACCTAACACTGCTAAATCAGTAGAAAATTTTCAGCAATAAATTGATTGTCAACTGAAAGGATTGTCAATTGCCAATGCAGTGTTAAAATGATATCTGTAGTGGATTTTGGGGGCTTAAATCCACCAACTGAGTGCTATGACCAGCCAAACACCTAGTTCGATGGCACAGGATAGCCGGTAGCGCTCCGATGGTATGCTGCCACAAGTTACTTTTTACCTTAAGGTAACAACAGGTCAGTACTGTACCAAATTAGAAGTGAAGGAGTGTTCTCCATTCCATAACTAGTATAGAGCCCTCGGGTCAAACGCATAGTTCAGGGCTAGAGTGTAATATGCATTTATTCTTACAAAAGAAAACAAGTACAAGTCCCAATAAAAAATTTATTATCGTAGCAAAAGTTCTGCTTTTTATATATTTACTGTATCTTGTTCGTCGGCATTTATATCTGCGCGCAGGAAGTAAATCATTGCGATGGCCAATAACACAGAAGTAAGACATGATGTAAGAAATCAGTAGGCAGATATAAATGTCGACAAACAAGATACATTAAATAGGGTTAAATATGCGTGGCGCCTAAAAGTGGTAGGTGAAGTAATAGGCTACCTGGCCAATCCTAAGCATGACTACCTCCTACTGTTGGTACATCAGTATTTCTAAGCTCTAGTCCTTGGCTTTCTCCAGATATAAGGGTCTATATCTCCTGGATATGGTCCTCTGTTGCTCTCAGCCTCTCTTCAGGTCTCAGGCTGGGATGAGTCACTTCCTATGGCTCCTACAGGGTCAATACTGACTCATACAGCGATGGTACATAGTCAGTACCTTACCAATACAGGGTTGGTCAGTTTGGTCTCCGTTAGATTATAGTCATTCTAGCCATCCAATGGCTGGTTTAGTGATGTCAGAATGATTGTTTAATATCTACGCAGATGCGAGTGCTATAAAAATCCACTACACATTTACCTGTCTTGACTCTTTTGGAAATTTGAAAGAAACCTTGAGGGTTCAACTCTTACACTGTGTGTTACTAATTACAATTTTTATTTCAAGAGTTATAAAAAGGCAAAGTTTTATGTTTATTGAGCAAATGATTAACTTTGTTGTTACTAGTTTATGCCAAGACTTAATTAAATACAGTGAAAGTTGATAAAATGTAATAATGAAGCCTTATGGATTTCTCACGACACTAGGATCAATAAAAATTTTCCCAGCCGCAGCTTTTCAGGACAAGCAATGCCTTCTAGGAGAGAGCACCGGCAATTTTGGTATTCTTTCTTCTGTTCTTGTTTACCTGCAAGACTTCTTTCTTGGCCCGGACCGGGGTGGTTGGCGCAGACAACACAGGGGTCTGCTCCACACTGTTTGTGTGAGGGGTGTCTGCTGCGGCTGCAGTGACCGCGAAAAAGGCCGCGAAGGGTAGCTATCGCCTTTGGCTATTTTTCGCAACATTCTACTTGTTGCAGAGTGACCCAAGGCTGGTATCGGTTGACCCCTGGAATGGCATAGAGTGCTGTTGGGTGGGTATAATATACTACTGGGCCGGCAGAGAATTATCATATATCATAGTATGTTTATTTCTGTGAGATTTTATTCCAGCTGCCTATTTGGGTTACTAGCTGAGTCAAAAGTCACCAGGGGAATTAGTCTACCAGAACTACTTCATAGATGCCTTTGGGTTTAGGGCTTAGAGGGACTGTCACTGCACAATGCCAGGGGATCAGAGCTACTACTATACTTGAATATCCATTCAGCTATTTGTGAATCAGATAACTCACCAACTTTGGCTTCTGGCAGAACTTTCTTGGTGGTGACAGCAGGGGTAGGTTTTGTAGATCTCTCCATCAGGTCTGCTTTTCGCATTGCCAACAGGTATTTCTCGTTCACGCCTGGGAAGGGCTGGTACTCAGGTAGTCCAACTTCCCGGAAAACATGCTCATCGTCTTCCTCTAGATCCAAGAGGGCGGCCATTTTATGAATAAGGAGTGGCTGGTCAAAAGGTGGTGTGCACTGGTCATTGCTGTCTGAAAGAATGAGCATTTCGCCTCTGCTACATGGTCTCTCAGATATCTGACTCATCCTACCTGTAGCCACAGGAAGTAGAGCTTCAGTGGTGGTACTGGGGACAATGTTTGTCGCCTGCTGTCGGCTGTCTGACTGACTGCACAGTCGGAGCTTACAGGTGAAAGGAGAGAGGACCTGTGGGGGTTCTTCTGACATCAAGCATGACCGTTCCGGTATGAGCGGTCTGGGAGACACTGCCATTTGAAAGTTTTCCCCCAGCTTTCCGAGTACTGTCTCATAGGTTGTTTTTATTCTATCCTTTTTTTCGACGGCGTAAAATAGCATTTTGTACCGCCTGTAACAGTAGTAATATATGAGCAGATCTCCCTACCAAGTGTTTTTTTTGTGGGGTCATAATCTGGGGTGATGCAATGGGTTACGGCGTTGAATGAATTCGCCGAGTTTATATTGTATTTCATTTGAGGGGCATTTGAGTGGCATTTGAGTGGCATTTAAGTGGCATTTGAGTTTTGATTATTTTTTTACTTAATTTGAACTTACATGGCATATAGATTTTGAATGTATGGCATTTAAGTTTTGATAATTTTATACATAATTCTAACTCATATGGCATTTAAGTTTTGATAATTTTCTTACATAATTCGAACTCATATGGTATCTTGAGAGAGAGGAGAGAGGGGAGAGGAGAGATGAGAGATGAGAGAAAAGAGAGGAGAGAGAGAGGAGAGAGAGAGATTTTTTAGTTTTCTATACATTCATGTATATATGGATAATTATGTACATATTTATGGATTTATTTATATCTACATTGAATAATATACATTTATTACATAATAAGTATATTGAATGCTATAAAAGATGTTGGAAAATCACCCACGTCCATATTCATTTCAATTTATGTACATATCCATATCCATTCATGCACATGTCCATATTTATGTACATGTACGTATTCATGTCCATTTATACACATGTCCATATTCATGTCCATTTATGTACATGTCCATATTCAAGTCCATTTATGTACATACCTATGTTCATATTTATGTACATGTCCATGTCCAAAATCATGTCCATATTAACATTTTATAGCTATGTACATGTTTGCTTATGACTATATCCAATTCATGCTTTTTGTTGTTGTCATCATAATCCAAAATTAAAAGAAAACAACGCAACTAGTAAATGATAATAAACATCAACGCAATATGTTGATAATGATTAATTAAAGGAATCATGCCAGCGATTTTGTGTCACAAAAACAGTATATTAGAAAATGTTTCTTAGATACGGAACAGTTTATTGGGTAGTAGCGCTTCAAAAAAGAGCTACAAAAAACTAATCAGTACACAACTCAGTTTATTAGGTAGTAGCGCTTCAAGGAGGTACAAAACACTAACTGCTGACAAACAACGAATTTTAATGCAGATTGGGAGAGGTAGCTTTTTTTAGACCCTATAATCATCCTGATTGCACAGGTTTTAATATCAATACAAAATTAATCTTCCGCCTTTAAAATATGATGAACGTTATTTTGTTATACCAGAAGAGGAGTATCATAGTTTGATGGAAAATATCAGTGTGGCTAAATCAACCGACCAAGACAAGTTTTCGTCATCATTGTATGACAACCCGACAAAAGACAAAATGGTGAGAGATATCGAGAAAATCCAGAATATTTTGGTTGAAACGAATGAAATAGTAATGGGAATCAAAAACGAGTTGCTTGAGCGCAAAAAGACAAATGAAAATGTTCAAAGCACAAAAACCTATCGGAGTGATGTTGGAAAGATTAGGGGAGAGTACAAGCAACCAAAGAGCTGGAGCTCGGCTAAAACACCAAAGCTCTCACCATCATTGTTTGATAGAAACACAATTGACGATGATAGCAATAGAGATTCGGAGAGAATGATGCAACAATTAGAAGAGTTTAAAAAGAAAGTATCCAACATGACAGCTAGTAAAGACAATCAAGCGTTAGGTGTAAAAATATTGTGTCGATTGAGAGACTCTGGAAAATACGATCTGGATACTGACAGGATAAAACTCAAGGGAAGATGGCTTAGCACTAAGCTATCAAAGAATTTGTTGCAATATGTACTAACTGATAAAGACTCAATAAGATCAACAAAAGATAACTACAGCAGATTTAAAAGTCTGCTCACCACTCAAGGAATCACAACTGTCAGAGATCCTCATGAAAAACTTATTTTAGCTACCTAGTTGTTAATTCAAACATCTTAGCAACAACTTGTTAGCTCAAACATGACTTTGTTATACTATTTTTTTTGGTTAATGTCATTGTTGAAAAGTCTATGTTTATTGCTAATGCTTGCTAATACATTACTGCTTAATCCTTTATCCAACACCTACAATAATTCTTAGTAATAGTAGTGTAATGAGACTGAGTAATAATCTACACACACCTTGTTCACTCTGTATGTCGTAGTACATGTTATTCCTTTAGTTATCTGCAATTACTTCAATTGGATCTGATCCAGATGTTTTATAGTCTTTACTGCTGCTGCGTTTTGTCTCAAACAAGAGTCCAAAGTAGGCATCGTGTCTACAAAATACAAAAATTCCTTTTTTCACCTGGAAAATGTATATATTCAGCATTTTGTTGTAAAAAATACACTAATTTCACCAAAAAAGTCTTTTTTTCACCTGGAAAATGTATACATTCAGCATTTTGTTTAATTTATGGTAAAAATTAGTAAAACTCACCTATAGTGATATGGTTGCCTTGAGTTATAGATTAGCTTATTGAGCTCTTGTTCTGGACAGTTTTCTTTTTCAGCATCATCAAAGTAGAATCCATGTAGTTTGAGTCTTCATTGGTTTGGTATCATCTAAGTAGGTGGTAGATCTTGAAAGGAATTTTTGCTGTGTTGGAGAAGTATGCTGTCTTCAAAATCCATGTAGTTTGAGTCTTCATTGATTTGGTATCATCTAAGTAGGTGGTAGATCTTGAAAGGAATTCTTGCTGTGTTGGAGAAGTGTGTTGTCTTCAAAATCCATGTAGTTTGAGTCTTCATCGGTTTGGTATCATCTAAGTAGGCGGTAGATCTCGAAATGAATTCTTGCTGTGTTCGAGAAGTATGCTGTCTTCAAAATCCATGTAGTTTGAGTCTTCATTGGTTTGGTATCGTCTAAGTAGGTGGTAGATCTTGAAAGGAATTCTTGCTGTGTTGGAGAAGTGCGCTGTCTTCAAAATCCATGTAGTTTGAGTCTTCATTGAGTTGGTTTCATCTAAGTAGGTGGTAGATCTTTATTGTGTTGGAGAAGTATGCTGTCTTCAAAATCCATGTAGCTTGAGTCTTCATTGATTTGGTATCATTTAAGTAGGTGTTAGTTCTTGAAAGGAATTCTTGCTGTGTTGGAGAAGTATGCTGTTTTCAAAATCCATGTAGGAGAAGTGTGTCGTCTTCAAAATCCATGTGATTTGAATCTTCTTTGGTTTGGTATCATCTAAGTAGGTGGTAGATCTTGAAAGGAATTCTTACTGTGTTGGAGAAGTGTGCTGTCTTCAAAATCCGAGATTTTAGAGTTCAGTTTGGTTGGGTTTTGCATTCTTTGATTGTAGATGGGAGATGAAGGTAGAGGAATAAATTCCCGGATCTCTGACTTTTCAATCACCGATTGACTTTTGCCATCTTAACTATCCAATCTAAAAAGACAAAAAATAAGAAATATTTTAAAAAATGTGAGCATTTTATTATTATTTAATCATAATACAAAGAAGATAACATTTTTATCAATATCCAAAGACAGGGTTTGTAACACAAACGGATTTGGTTGTAGGAGGCTCTTTTCTCCATAGTGCAAGTAGGTGAGTTTTTCAACTAGTGGTAAATAAATATTTATCATTCTTTTATTATTTAGATCACAAGACTTGAACAAAATTCAATAAAGTAACAATGAAAACCAAATGAAATCACAATAATATTAACAATAATAGTAATAAGAATAATAATCATTATCAGTAAAAATTATTTTTCATATTAAATACAATGAATAATAACTGTTTTATGTTGATAATGAAGTAAAACAATACAATAATGAAAGTTGTAATCATTTTTTGGCTGTAAAGTTCTAAATCAACCTGTCGTTCAAGATGTCATTTAAGGCTAACCTATTTTTTCTCTCGGACCTACGACAATTCTGTAAATCAATGCCAAAAGACTGCGATCTTGAGCGGAAACAGGATAGGTTCTATGAGTATAAAATTATCTAGGAGAGATACTTCTATGGTCAAGAGAACAACTCCATATCGTAATATGAGGATAACTCCATAGTGCAACTAGTTGAGTTCTTCAACTAGTGTTAAATAGTTGTTTATTATTCCTTACCTTAATACAGAAAGTCTCCTAGTAGTTGTAGTAGATGTTGATCCTTCAGTCACTGTTGTTGAAGTGGATGCTTTCCGTGTAAAAGGGTGCTTCTTATATAGCTAGGTTGTACTAGGTACTAGGTACCGATTGACACGAGTTGATTCCAATGAAAAGCCTTTATAATATATGAGCAGGTCTTTACGCGGAAAACTCACGCGAAAACCGAAACTAAAAAAAATTCTTCCCGGGAGTTTTCCTTCTTATAAGTCATAAAGGTTTTACGCGGAAAACTCAGGCGAAAAGTGAAACAGTAAAAAATTCTCTTCGCGGGAGTTTTCCTTCTATATACTATAAAAGCTTTACACGGAAAACTCACGCGAAAACGGGAAATACAAAAAAATTCTTTCGCGGGAGTTTTCCTTTTTTTATGTTATAAAGGCTTTATGCAGAAAACTCACGGAAATTTTTTTACTGCTAGTTTTCCGCGTAAGGCCTTTATAGTACATAGAAGGAAAACTCCCGCGAAGAAGTTTTTTTAATTTTTCCGTTTTCGCGTGAGTTTTTTGCATAAAGCTGTCATAACGCATAAGAAGGAAAACTCCCGCGAAGAAGTTTTTATATAGTTTTGGTTTTCGCGTGAGTTTTTTGCGTAAAGCCTTTATAACATATAAGACGGAAAACTCCCGCGAAGAATGTTTTTTTTTTAGTTTTCGCGTGAGTTTTCCGCGTAAAGACCTTATATATTATAAAGGCTTTTCATTGGAATCAGCTCGTGTCAATCGGTACCTAGTACAACCTAGTACAACCTAGCTATATAAGAAGCATCGCTTTTACACAGAAAGCATCCACTTCAACAACAGTGACTGAAGGATCAACATCTACTACAACTACTAGGAGACTTTCTGTATTAAGGTAAGTGATTAAAATTATTATTTAACACTAGTTGAAGAACTCAACTAGTTGCACTGTGGAGTTATCCTCCTATTACGATATGGAGTCGTTCTCTTGACCATAGAAGTATCTCTCCTAGATAATTTTATGCTCATGGAACCTATCCTGTTTCCGCTCAAGATCGCAGTTTTTTGACATTGATTGACAGAATTGCCGTAAGTCCGAGAGAATTAATTGGTTAGCATATTAAATGATGTCTTGAACTACAGGTCGATTTTGAACTTTACAACCAAAAAATGATTAAAACGTTCAATATTGTATTATTTTACTTCATTATCAGCATAAAACAGTTATTATTCATTGTAAAAATTAATAATAATTAGAGCCTTTTTACCTTAACTCTACATAGAGTCCTCCTAGTGGTTGTAGTGATCTAAATAATAAAATAATAATGAAAAACTAGTTCCAAAGAACTAGATGATTTAATTAACTACAGACAAATAATTATTTTAGCACTTCTTACCTCAATGCTGGTTGCTCTCCTAGTAGCAGATATGTGAATGAAGTAAAATCTTGTTGGGATTCCGGTTCATCAACCACCAATTGACTTTCTGGCATATCAAAGATAGGAGAAGGTCTTGAGTATTCATTCTGAAAAAAAACAAATATTTTGTTTAATTTTTTGTAATTAATTTTAAAGATCATAAAGTTATCTAGTAAAGATAAATTACCTAGGAGTGAATTCCAGTTGAGGGTTCATATTTTTATTAATAAATAATTGAAATCGCTTGGACAAACAGACAGATTTGTCAATGACACAGCTTGCGTTCTTGCGAGCGAACAGCTTAAACACTGTGGGTATAAAACTATCTAGTAAAGTTAAATTTATGTCTAGAGGCGAAAATGGAGGACAACTCCGTATCGCAACTAGTTGAGCTTTTCAACTATTGTTAAATAATTGTCTATTATTTATTTTAAAAAAAATAATTAGAGCTTTCTACTAGTGTTAAATAATTATCGATTATTTTTTACCTTATCACCACTTAGAGCCAGATGATTTAATTAACTAAAGACAAATAATTATTTTAGCATTTCTTACCTTGATGCTGGATGGTCTCCTAGTAGCTGTAGTATATGATACTCCTCCGCTTGCTGTTAAAGAACTGGATGCTTTCTGTGTGAAAACAGTGGCTCTTAAATAGCTAAAGTTGCACTGATTAAACCCTATGAATCAGCAATTTTCCCAATGCTTTCGCGGGAATAAATAAGTTATTTTCACGCGAATGGAAACCGTTGCTTTCGCGGGAATAAATAATTTATTTTCACGCGAATGGAAACCGTTGCTTTCGCGGGAATAAACATTTTATTTTCACGCGAATACAAACCGTTGCATTCGCAGGAATAAATAATTTATTTTCACGCGAATGGAAACCGTTGCTTTCGCGGGAATAAATAATTTATTTTCACGCGAATAGAAACTGTTGCTTTCGCGGGAATAAATAATTTATTTTCACGCGGATAGAAACTGTTGCTTTCGCGGGAATGAATAGTTTATTTTCACGCGAATAGAAACCGTTGCTTTCACGGGAATAAATAATTTATTTTCACGCGAAAGGAAACCGTTGCTTTCGCGGGAATAAATAATTTATTTTCACGCGAAAGGAAACCGTTGCTTTCGCGGGAATAAATAATTTATTTTCACGCGGATAGAAACTGTTGCTTTTGCAGGAATAAATAGTTTATTTTCACGCGAATAGAAACCGTTGCTTTCGCGGGAATAAATAATTTATTTTCACGCGAATGGAAACTGTTGCTTTCGCGGGAATAAATAATTTATTTTCACGCAAATGGAAACCGTTGCTTTCGCGGGAATAAATAACTTATTTTCACGCGAATGGAAACCGTTGCTTTTGCGGGAATAAATAATTTATTTTAACGCGAATAGAAACTGTTGCTTTCGCGGGAATAAATAATTTATTTTCACGCGAATAGAAACTGTTGCTTTCGCGGGAATAAATAATTTATTTTCACGCGAATGGAAACCGTTGCTTTCGCGGGAATAAATAATTTATTTTCACGCGAATAGAAACCGTTGCTTTCGCGGGAATAAATAATTTATTTTCACGCAAATGGAAACCTTTGCTTTTGGGGGAATAAACAGTTTTTATTCCCGCGAAAGCATTGGGAAAAATGCTGATTCATAGGGTTTAATCAGTGCAACTTTAGCTATTTAAGAGCCACTGTTTTTATACAGAAAGCATCCAGTTCTTCAACAGCAAGCTGAGAAGCATCATCTACTACAGCTACTAGGAGACCATCCAGCATCAAGGTAAGAAATGCTAAAATAATTATTTCTCTTTAGTTAATTAAATCATCTGGCTCTAAGTGGTGATAAGGTAAAAAATAATCAATAAGTATTTAACACTAGTAGAAAGCTCTCATTATTTATTTTTAAAATAAATAATGAATGAGTATTTAAAACTAGTTGAAAAGCTCAACTAGTTGCAATACGGAGTTGTCCTCCATTTTCGCCTCTAGACATATATTTAACTTTACTAGATAATTTTATACGCACAGTGTCTAAGCTATTCGCTCGCAAGAACGCAAGCTGTGTCATTGACAAATCTGTCTGTTTGTCCAAGCGGGTTTAATTATTTATCATTAAAAAAATCGAACCTCAACTAGAATTTACTCCTAGGTATTTATCTTTACTAGATACTTTTATGCTATTAATGTCTTAGCTATTTCATTGTAAGATCACAGACTTTGACATTAACAAAATTGTGTGTTTATTTATTATTAACCAAATAATAATAATTATTTAATGCTAGTTGAACCTAGATATAAATTTATCTCTACTAGATCGTTTCATACTCACACAAACTGTTTCTTCGCTACTTAATGTATATGTAGATAAAGCCAATGAAAGTAAATGAATCAATTGTAACAATCAATTTTTTGTATTTTGTAGACACAATGCCTACTTTGGACTCTTGTTTGAGACAAAACGCAGTAGCAGCAAAGACTATAAAACATCTGGATAAGATCCAATTGAAGTAACTGCAGATAACCAAAGGAATAACATGTACTACCGCATACAGAGTGAACAAGGTGTGTGTAGATTATTACTCAGTCTCATTACACTACTATTACTAAAAATTATTGTAGGTGTTGGATAAAGGATTGAGCAGTAATTTTAATAAATTCTAACCATTGTAAATAATACTTCAACTCGATTAAAAAGTTAATGAAAATTGAATGGAATGAAAGAATATTTTACCAAATACCCCATTTTTTCTTGTGGATGTATACAAATAGATGAATATCTAGCTTTATCTAATTTTTTCATTTGAGTGCAATTATTTCCCCTCCTCTCTCCTCTTTTCCTCTCTCCTCTCTCTCAAGATACCATATGAGTTCGAATTATGTAAAAAAAACTATCAATACTTAAATGCCATACATTCATAATGTTTTCTGTTGTAGTTATTTCCCAAATACTGTAAATTTTAACCATCTAGAGGTCTAATTTGACAATTTTCCAGGATATTTTATAGTATTCAATATACTTATTATGTAAATAACTAAAATAAATATTTACGCTCAAGCCTCCTCTCTCTCCTCTCTCCTCTCTCCTCTACCAAATTCTCCTCTCTCCTCTCTTGCAGTTATTTCCCAAATACTGTAAATTTTAACCATCTAGAGGACTAATTTGGTGATTTCCAACATATTTTATAGCGTTCAATATACTTATTATGTAATAAATGTATATTATTTAATGTAGATATAAATATATCCATAAATATGTACATAATTGGCCATATATACATGAATGTATAAAAAACGAAAAAATCTCTCTCTCCTCTCTCTCTCCTCTCTCTCCTCTCTCTCCTCTCTCTCTCCTCTCTTCTCTCTCCTCTTTCTCTTCTCTTCTCTCTCCTCTCTCCTCTACCAAATACTCCTCTCTCCTCTCTTGCAGTTATTTCCCAAATACGTTAAATTTTAACCATCCAGAGGACTACTTTGGTTATTTTTCAACATATTTTATAGTATATTCAATATACTTATTATGTAAAAAATGTATATTATTCAATGTAGATATAAATATATCCATAAATATGTACATAATTATCCATATATACATGAATGTATAGAAAACTAAAGAATCTCTCTCCTCTCTCTCCTTTCTCTCCTCTCTCCCTCTCCTCTCTCACCTCCCATCTCTCCTCTCTCCTCTCCCCTCTCTCTCAAGATACCATATGAGTTCGAGTTATGTAAAACAATTATCAAAACTTAAATGCCATACATTCAAAATCTATATGCCATATAAGTTCAAATTAAGTGAAAAAATAATCAAAACTCAAATGCCACTTAAGTGCCACTCAAATGCCACTCAAATGCCCCTCAAATGAAATTTAATATAAACTCGGCGAATTCATTCAACGCCGTAACCCATTGCCTCAACCCCGAGCACTCATCCACAAAAAAAACACTTGGTAGGGAGATCTGCTCATATATTACTACTTGTAACTGCTTCCTGTTAATTAGAGGACTTTCTCTACTGCTCCTTGCTGTTGGGCACTCCTTTGACTGCGGGGGGGGTGTGGCCAACAGGGTGTAGAGACAATTTTTGCCTTTTTCTCCGCAACTCCTACAATTTTTGCAAAATCGGGTTGAAACTCTCTGGAGAGTAGCATCTCCCCTCTCTCCAGAGTATGGGCTGATCTTCTGGCAGCTTGCTTGGCTAAAATGGGTGTGATTGGGGGAAATCGATTCCTACCAAAGGGGAACAGTGCATTGCTCTATAGCAAATTACTCTGTTTCACTGGATTTACAACCAGCAGCCTGACACGATCTCTAAGTAACTTCCCATGCTTATCAGTGCAGGGTAATTCATGGTCATCTATTATGATGGTGGAGTTTATGAATCCCATCATACACTGATGCCTGGTGAGGAAAGGAATTCTTACAATGGCCTCCTCATGAGTGTCACTGATGACAAAATTCATCTCAGTCCAGAGTCCACGGAGCTGTAGAGATACTTGCAGAGTACCATAAAGTGGAATTTTTGAACCATCTGCCATCAGACCGTGAGGCTCATTATCCTGGAGGGTGTCTTGGACCCTCTGAGGTAGTCTACAGTATGCATGCCATGACAACAATTTGGTTTTGGATCCTGTATCTACCAGGATGGACATTAAGTAAGTAAAAAATTGTCCCGCTGCACCTTTACGGCAATTGTTGCATCATCATAGGTTAAAGAAACTGGTTACATCAGCTTTTAAAAATTATGAGGTTGGGAAAGTTTGATCAACTTGTGTTGAAGAATAAGTTAAACTTTGATGACATTTTGTTACATATGG
This sequence comes from Cryptosula pallasiana, assembly GCA_945261195.1. NCBI lineage: Eukaryota > Metazoa > Bryozoa > Gymnolaemata > Cheilostomatida > Cryptosulidae > Cryptosula > Cryptosula pallasiana. The sequence continues at coordinate 33,824,682 of OX183136.1, read as the reverse complement.
AGGCAAGGATCAGAGAGTTTTTATGCCTGCAACTTTTTTAAATGTGTGCGATAAACTATACCTTTGTAAAGCTAGCTATTTTAATCTCTTTACAAGTTCTTTTTATAGGATTCATTTTAAATAACTCATTTACAAAAAGCTTAAAGCTCTCCGAAGAACCAAAAACCCAACCTACAAAAAGTTGACTGGTTGTACAGAATTAAAGTTTCTCAAAAACGAGTGAGTGGAAAAGAAACTTTTTAATAGTAAAAACTATAATGAAACAAGATTTACAGTGAATAAACCAAAACATCATAACAATGCAAAGAAACTCGTGCTATACTGTTATCATATTTGTTAGTCTAGACCAAACACGCAAATAAGCTGATGTAAAACTATTGATTAAAGCGGAAAAATTTAAATGAGTTATAAATTAAAACTGAGTATAAATCCCTGTTAGGCCCTCTAACCACTTTTGCGATGATAAACAGTCATCAAGCTATCTAGTGGTGGTTCCCTACAGCTTCTAGTTACCTGAACTTCTACCAGGTATTTATAGACTAGCTGTACAACTGCAAAATCATCTGCAGTGTCTATGTAAATTTAGGAATATATCGATTTCGTCTGTGTTGAAACTGTGTTATCACTGTCAACATTTTTTCATCTGCTAATTCTAATAAACTCTAACTTTAAAGCATATATGCAAGCTGTTATGTGAAACAATTCTTGGATCCACAAGACAACTCTATGGGAAAGATAGTCTTGGAAAAATATTTTTACAATTGGTACAAATTATTGAGGTTTCTCAGTGTTTTTTCTTCACTAGTCAGTTAGTAACATATCGATAGAGTTCAGCAAACAAGGAAATGTCTGCAATGTCCAGCAGGAAAAATTAGTGAATGCAAAGTAGCTGGGGATGTGCCAGCATTCTCACAACACCGTTTCCACAGAGGCTAGCAGCACAATGAGGATGACTTAGTTTGGTGCTTGGTGCTGGGAGACAGTGAAGAGACCTCATGGGAAAAGGGAAGGGACAGCAGGTAAACAGGGGAGTGTCAAGGGCCAAAGACACTCGGTTCCGTCAACGAATTATCTGAAAATGGAAACAGATGCCAGCTTTTACTGATGCAAGTTAACTAGAACTAAACACAAGTTTTACAGCTACCAAAAAAGAAGCATGTCACTCGTACATTATCACAACTTTGGCTAAATACTTTCAGCAAAGTTTGAAAGTCAAAACATTTCAAAAATTCCTTAAACATGTATGTGAGTAGAAATCAAAAATATTTCTGAACTTTCAACAAGTTCAGAAATTCTACTTGCTTACAAAATCAGCTCTAGAGTTTCAATAAAAAGACCAAGGATGTTCCAACTCAGTTTTCATTAAAATGCACCTCAATAATTAGCTATCCACGTTTAACAAAAAGTTATAACCACGGCATACTGTAAAAATTTTAATTACATAACGGTTGTAAATCATCCCGGCATTGGTTCTATCAAGTTAATTGTTATAAATTATTTCTGTTGAAACCTGTTAACTTACGACTGACCTTTGAACCATGAACTTTACCTTTTGCTGCAGAATTGGAAAGCATTTTAATGAAGCTTCAGTATGTCATAACTTGATTGTCGTGCAAGACAATTATTAGATACTACTATTTGTCGTAAAATATGCTTCAGCAGCAATACCATCACATCTACTCATATGGCCTAAACCATGCTCTGGGTATAAAAACATGAATAAACAAACTTAGACTTTGTTCAGAGCTAAAGTTGCTCAGAAACCTAAAAGTGGTGCTGAAGCCAGCAAAATGTAGAACTAATTTATTATGGAATCGCCAGCATCCTCAATTTAATCATTATACAAAAGTTGCTTAGTAACAAAAATAATTTTTTTGTTTCATGAAATACAAAAAAAATATGTATGACATTCTATAAAAATAAAAAACACTCTACTCTAAGCGGTTTGACAGTCTGTGCAAGGCTTCAACTCTGATGAGATATATTTATAGGCTGTTTGCATTGTGGGGTGAAAAAATTCAGCAAAATGAGTTTACTTGCTGCTATAGAGTTCATCTTATGCGCGCTAGCTATCATTAATGAAGCTATGGAAGCTGGTTGCATACAGCTACAGCTACTCTTACGGTTTTAGCTTATATATTTGGCTATTCCACTCAGTTTTTGCATAAAGGTGCCTCGCATTTTAGTAGGCAGTTATTCTAGATTGCTCTTAGTAGCTTGGAGAGTCGAGTTGTTTTAGAACAAGTTATCAATAAACCAGTAGAGTTGAAAAATTACTTGCTTAGAAATTGATTATAGCTTTTTACTCCATAAGTAACACTACTTATAATGGCTGATATGGTGAGTTAAAAATATATTTGTTCTGATTACATGATCATTTTTTATTTGTATGAGATGGTAGTTGTACTTTAAACTTTGTAGCCTGAGCATCCTACGGACCTGCCAATTTCACTCATTTTTGATATAAATGGTACCTTGCTTTGCAGTGGGCAGTTATTCTAGATTGCTCTTAGTAGCGTGGAGAGTTGAGTTGTTTTAGGACAATTTATTGATAACCTAGTAGAGATAGCGTTTTCTTTGGAAAATTGACGGTTTAAATTTGATTATAGTTTTTTAATTGAATAAGTGAAACTCTACTTGCAATGGCTTATGCAGTAAGTTCTGGATACATTTCTTATCTCTATATTGGAAGTTTGTATTTAATTAACTTTGAAGTTTCACTTTACACTTTGTAGCCTAAACCGTCAAAGTACCTTTCAAACATTCAGCTCAGTCCTTTCCTGGTTGACCCTCCGAAGTATTCTGGTGAGCTATCACATTTATGTTTACATACGCTTAAAATAGTTGTTTTGTAAATCTGTCAGTGCCGTGGTCATTTTAGATCTTAGCACTCCCGCATGCAACAATGGTTTATGGAACTCCACACATGGGTCAAAAGCTCCACACTCTAGGGCATTCGATGGTGAGAAGATTGTAGCTTGATACTCAATCACATCTTTACTGCCACTATGATGTCTTTAAAAAATGGGGAGGTTTTTACCTTTTTTGTTACAGCTCCTACACCTAGCGTGAATTTTTGTCAACATGCTCACAGTTGGAACAGGATGAACCTGGGAAACATACAACAGTCAATAAATGTCTTACAATTACAACAAGTTGAGAACTATTTGTTGGTCCAGGTCTGTAGTTTGTTTTTCTCAACTGATTGTGAGGCAAATCAGGATTGAAGTGCTGCAGTTATAGGTTTATGCGTTAATTTTATTGACTTGGTGTGTATTGTGAATTCGACTTTTTATTTTTACAGCTAGTTAAACTAGAGCCTGTTGTTAACTTTGGCTGTAAGTGCTTTGTTCCCGATGAACAACCCAAGGTTTTGTCATTTTATTTTTTTGTACGCATTTTAAATCGATCATCTTGCAGTAATACATTTTCGTGTTGGTAAAAATGTTTGCAGAATAATTTTCCAACAGAGGGAGCAGTTCTTCGCAGCAAAGTGTGGAATGAAGATTTAGCAGATGGTTATAGCCAGTCAGTATTGTGACTCTTGTATTTTAAAATTGCTTTTCCACCTCATCTGCAAATAGATGTTGATGATCTCTCACAGTTTTTTTCTGTTTGTAGCAGTCCTGTGACCAATGGTGAAAGACCGGGATTTCCTGCACAAGTTCCCCCCACAGCACCTATGGAAAATAGTAAGTGTGTCTATGAAAATGTTGTATTTCAGAAGAAAAAAAAGGGTCCTAAATTTTTTTTAAATGTTTTCATAAAGTTCAATGGAAGCGAAAGAATGACCACAAATTTTGTTCAATATGATGACATTTACATGACTTACATGGCAGGCAACATGAATGCTTTGGAAGCTGAAATGACCGAGATGAATATTGTTAATGATGTGATGTCAAAGTGTTCAAGCCTTCAAGAAAGAATAGAGAAAGCTGCAATAGAGCACAGACATGCTGCCTGTGAGTACTTTAATTCAAAGAACTGAATTCACTTGACAAATCCTCTTAGGTGTTTTCATTGAGTTAACTATTTATCAGCGCATCATGAAGCTACCCGCACATGGATTGGTAATCTACCTCCTAGCAAGTGTGATAACCCCGTGTACTCTAGCAAAGTGTTTCTTGGAGGTGTACCATGGGACATCACAGAGGGTAAGTGACCAAAAACTGGGCAGCTTTTTGTCTCGGTCTGTTTACAGGAAGCCAAAACTGCTGCATTTGTTTACAGAAAACTTACAACAAGCCTTTTCCTCATTTGGAACTGTAACAATTGAGTTTCCTGTGAACTCACACTCTCCAAGGAACAAGTGTCCATCTAGAGCTAGAAACAAGGTTGAAGAAACACCGCAATGCTGTGGTAGGGCTTCTATTTGAAGGTTTTGGTTCTGAGTTTTATGGAAAAGTCAATGGTTTATGATGTTTTTGAATGTGCATTGTTAGGTTATGTTTATGCCATATTTGAGGGAGACAAGCAAGTGAAAGACATGCTACAAACTTGCAGAGAAAACAGACCGCTACAGTATGACAGTTGTGCTGATGAGAACTATTACTGTGTAGTGTCTAGCAGAAAGGTGAAATCAAAGGAAGTAAGCACAAAACAAATATTAACCTTACAATGAAATTTTGTTGCTTACTATTGTCAAGGTCTTTTTACCAAGAAAAATCACTGCAGATTCAAGTGATTCCATGGTTGTTGGGAGACAGCAACTATGTCGCTGGATCATATCCGCACCATAAGCTCAACAATGACACAACTATATTTGTTGGAGCGTTGCATGGAATGCTGAATGCAGAAGGACTCGCTAGAGTTATGAGTGATTTATTCGGGGAGGTTGTGTACGCAGGAGTTGATACTGACAAAGACAAATATCCACTAGGTATTTAGAGCTAGCTCACTTACGCAATAACCTTGATTGTACGAAGTACCGCTACATTGTAAAGCAAGCACATGTTTGTTGTAGGTTCAGGAAGGGTGACATTTTTCTCTCACAAAAGTTACATGAAAGCTTTGGACGCTGCGTTTGTTGAGATTAAAACTACCAAGTTTGTTAAAAAGGTATATTTAACATTGTCAAGTTTTAAAATAGAGTTACAGTTTTGGTATTTCCTGGTACAACTTTATCATTTTAGGTTCAAATAGATCCATATTTAGAGGAAGCATTGTGCAGTATCTGCACTGTTGAAGTGGGGCCTTTCTTCTGTCGAAACCTCAATTGTTTCAAGGTGAGTGGTAAATGTTTTTTGGTTCTATGCTTTATCCATTTTGAATTAAAATTATAAAAATCAACATATTTATTTCAGTATTATTGCTCTGTGTGTTGGACAAATGCTCATAATGAAGAAGATCTTTGTACAGGCGTTCATAATCCAGTAATGAGAAACACCAAAAATGGTGTTTGCACTCAAACCAGCAGGCTACCTAACGGGTCTTATAAATAGATTTACTAAAGTTCATAATTTTCTCTCCAAGTTACAGTTGATGAATTATTGGCTACATATAGAATGTTTCCTTTAATTTTTCCAATTTCATTACTTGTTTACTTCATTTTTGTTAGATAGTCTCAGTTTATTTGAAATTTCTTATACCTCGTATTATACTTTTTTTCATAAATGATCCATTTGCTATTGAAGTAAATATTATTACTAGTAAAGAATTCTGATTGTTTGAGTACATATACCAGTCGCTTTCTAATGTAGTCATCATTTTCATGTCACAGAATTCTTTCTGTTTGGGTAATGAATAAAGTTCATTCAATTATCATTCAAACCATTTTATTTTTGTACACTTCATGCTGGGCTACACAACGTTAATACAGTTGAGCATAAAGTTTCTCACTTTGATGTGCATGCAAAAGACCATCGGTATCCAAGACTAATAAATACAATGTCATAAAGTGACAATCTGCCAAGGAATAAGTTATCTAAGTAAAAGCACAACTTCAGAACCTGTATGTTACTCTGATAAATAATCGTAGATCTACTGACATAAGTATGGAAGACTTAGTCAATATTTCTGACAGAAACAACTACCCAGTGCATTATATATTAACAAGCTGTCTGCCTCAAAAGGATAACCCTCTACTCATCATAACGTTTTTAGCTAACAAAAAACTAAGTCCCAAGGTGAAACTTGATACCTTTTTCATATCATCAACATACCTACAAAATCCTGAGTAGTCCATAGTAGGGTCCAGACAGTACAAGTTGCTTGTCTCTCATGACAATTGCGATACTCACTCAACAATTAAGTCAGTAACCAAACATAACACGCCGCAATCCTGCTGGCATACTGTAAAGGGTTCTAGCAAGACCTTTACTAAACAGCTGCTAGAGAGCGTCCCAGAGGCAATAGGGCAAGACCATTGTCTGTCCAATACTGCTACACAGAATTGAAAAACTGAGTAAAATCTGTGCCAAGTTGTATTGAGCTCACTGTTGTAAAGAGAAGCACTACTTCAGGTATTTTCCGCTTAAATATCAACCAAGGTGTGCGACCGGGTAGCACTGTGCTCTGCAGAGTTCGGTACAACAGAGAGGAACTGGTAAGGCAACCTGCCAGACAGATAACAAGTAGCTCCAATTATCAACTAGTCTTTTCACTGATACGCCAGTGTACATACAGTTGCTCGAGCAATTTATCAACACAAACAGTTCTGCCCACTCTGGCCTGATATTTGCAAACGTAAAATGTTGGATACAATTGAAAATAGCCGAACATGATTGGTTTGCAATAATCATGCTGAACAGAATATGAAAATAAAATTAGCATGCATACGAGCAGACGCATTAACAACTAGTCAGCCAGTTAACCATACACCCAAATTTGAATAGTCCAATCAGCTGTCAGTAGAAAGGGAAAATTCTCCTTCTCATCTGCTTCCCTGTAGCCTGCCGGCTAAAGCCAGAGCGCTCTCAACCAATCTGTCTGAGCTAGCTAGCACAATCCAATACTCACTTCGTAGTCAATAACAGGTAGTGAAAATCAAAGTATATAGTTACCAGCAGCAAGTCGCTTGCATGCTACAACAACATGTAAAACCATCGCAATACTATTCACAGCTTATGTCCTTAGGTTTCAATTTTCCATTCTGATCACCGAAAGAAGTCTCAAGCTCTTCTGAATGTTTTTATCACCTTCCAGCCCCTTACTCCAATTGTAGAGAAAGCATGGAAAAAGAGCCAGACCTTTGGCGATAGAAGTCTACTCACATTGGAGTGAAGGGTGGGCACTCTATCAGTGTGCAAACTTGGCTTTGTGAGAAGTCCAGTGCAGACCAAGGAAAATAAAAACTTAGATACAAGCAACAGATAGAAAATGAAGCACTAACCACTACAGCTTACCTTGTCCGAAGTGTAAGCGACAAGGGGAGCTGATTGGATAGAGTGAGCATATGGAAAAACTAGACAATCAAACCCCTTGAACTATTGTCTCAGTTTTCTACTGGAGCAGCATGACCTACTTATTGTTTAGTGTGAATACTAGCCAATAATAATGTGAATCGTTAAACCACTAGTCTACGTATATTGTTTTACAAGTTTTGCCTTTATTGTTGTTATACTTCAGTTCTTAGTTGGATTTGGTAGCTTAAAATTCTATATTTGGAACCCTGTTGTGCGGATGGGAAATGAAGTTACGATGTTATTAGCCTTGCATATTGCCATAGTTACTTCACCAAACCTTTCTAGAGTGAATTTTAATCTGAGACTCACACTAATCTACACAGCACTAGTCAATAGTTAGTTGAAGTCAACTTGATTGTTATCAGGAGTGAACTGAAGCCTGAACACTCCAGCCCAGAGTTGTCAAAGTGTTTTATCACGGTAAAGGAGGCAGCACAACCTTTAAAAACATGGACCAGGCGTTATAAACTGTTATACTTACTAACACTCCAGTGCGCAAAGAATTTGTGCAGATGATCTGGTAGCTCTTATCAAGTTTCCCTATAGTTAGGATATGCAATGTACCCTATTTTCATTATCGTCCCGATAACGTTCATATTTAGGCTGATCCACAATATTTTCAACAAGTCATTGTAAGGGTACGCTCAGCAGACCTGTAACATATACATGAACATCCACATGCACTAACCAACTTGATATTTTTCCATTAAATGCAATTGACTATTCCACTTTGCTGCTATTTCACAAGATATATCTATAATTTTCATACCTGGGTGTCAGTTTCCTGTGGTTTTGCGAAATGTTTTAGCTTCTGTAAATGGGTGCTACACACTTGCTCGCAATTTCAGTACAATTTCTGCGTAATTTTCTAATTATGCCCAGCATTTTGTGAGCTCCAGTAAGATTTATCTAAACTACAGAATTCAAGCGCGCTTAAACTTTTCATGGAGCATTTTACGCGGTTTATGTTGATTGGCTGTAGTGGTTCCAGCAAACAGCTCTTAAACATTTGACTTAATTTTACTCAATAACTATATACAGCTAGTAATTTACTCAGAATAGCACTCAATTAAATGAGCTTTTATTATTCGATATTGTCTCAGCTCAGATAAACAATTCTAAGCTCTAAAATACGTCATTGCATCTAATGGTGTAGCACCTAGTGAGTTGGTTTGATAAGCTTGCAAACACAAAATGTGCCAATTTTGCGACTGTGTAGCATTGAATTACCAACGCAGTGTCAGTTCTACTCCACCAAAGCTGTGTTTCTCATCAATTGTACAACAGAAGTATTGGTGAAAAATATCAAATCGCTATGAAAGTCCACAAGAATCACTGCTAGCATTCTCCACAGTTTTCATTAAAGTAAAGGCGTCTGAAGACGAAAAGTTGGTGTCAGTACCCAAACTTCAGTAAGAGAGGAAGAGCAAACAAAACAAGGACAACAGGAGACAAGATGTTGAAAACAAAAATGAGAAAAGAAAACAGGAGATGAAGTAAAGATCTGCGAGAGAGAAATAGTTAGTTTTAGCAAAAACAGGTAAGAAGTAGATTTGTAAGTATCTCTCCTCTTGCTTTTGCTGCATTTGATCGAGCAATGAGCTAAGGAGTTACTCTCATGTCAAAACTGAAATGTTCATTGGAGTTTGCACCAATCCAATAGAAAAAGCTGCAGAATTAATTCTGCTGTCAAATCAGTCGTCAGCTCCATTAGTTTTCAATTGTCGACTGAATTGATTGTCAACTGTCAACTGACTTGACTGTCTTTTGCCAACTGAGTAATTGTCAATTGTCAATTTTGTTTTTAGATTGCAACTATCAGTTTTCACTTTTTTAAGAAGGCATTAGGAAATCCTGGAGATTTTGCCTTTAAATTTTATGTTATTGATTGGAATATTCAATTTGGATTTTTTTTATAAAAAATCGTATACTGATGGGTGCTGGAACGACATCTACCGGTGCTGAAGTCCGGAAAAATCCGAAAGATTTCCAAATTATGTCCAACTAACTAGCAAGTAAACTTATGATAGTTAATCGTATAGGTTTAACAATAGCATTTAATCATTAGCTAAATAAAGAGGAAATTTTATTCATTTTATAAGTTTGAAATATCTAGTAAGTTGTAACACAATTTCTAAGAATAACTATCCTCAAAATTTTTTCACAATTTCCCATCAACTTTCAGCACGAATAGATATCATCCCAACACAGCTGATTCAGAAAAAAAAATTCAGCAATAAATTGATTGTCAACTGAAAGGATTGTCAACTGAAGGGATTGTCAATTGCCAATGCAGTGTTATAATGATATCTGTAGTGGATTTTGGGGGCTTAAATCCACCAACTGAGTGCTATGACCAGCCAAACACCCAGTTCGCTGGCACAGGGTAGCAGGTAATGCTCCGACTGTATGCTGCTACCAGTTACATTTCACCTAAAGGTAACAACAGGTCAGGACTACGCCAAATTGGAAGTGAAGGAGTGTTCTCTACTCCACAACTAGTATAGAGCCCTCGGGTCAAACGCATAGTTCAGGGCTAGAGTGTAATATGCATTTATTCTTACAAAAGAAAACAAGTACAAGTCCCAATAAAAAAAATTATTACCGTAGCAAAAGTTCTGCTTTTTATAGGCAGAGCACAGGAAGTAAGTCATTTAAATGGATAATAACACAGAAGTAACACATGAAGTAAGAAATGGGCCGGCAGATATAAATGTTGACAAATAAGATACAATAAATAGGGTTAAATATTGCAGTGGATTTTACTGACTACATACAGTGACCACTGCTGCGCAGAGGTCCCTTTGATGGTGGCTACCACAGACATGCCTCCATTGATTATAACAGACAAAGACCGGCATCTGTTACAGCAATTATATTGCTCTCATAAGCAATTATTATTAATAATAGATCATATCGGCACTAGGTATTTACTACCCCGACCCTGGGTAGCTCCATCCAAGCTCGGCAAAAAGATGGCTGCCATAACCAGAGAGATGAAAGTTAGCCTAAGTACCTCCAGACATCACCTTCCAGAGCTACCTACCCTCAGATGTGCGGAAACATGAACCAAATGCTATTAAAGGCCAAAGGATTTCATTAGCCTATCACTGGCCAAGTTAACAACGGACTCCGCCTCTTACTTCTGGGCTCCAGTGCTATTTAACACGTTTACTCTAATCTTATTTGACAATGTCACCTACTTTATATCATATACCTATTCTATATCATATACCTACTCTATATAATACAACTTCCTGCAATACTTCCTGTGCATGGCTGGAAACTTTCCTCTGTAACTCTGCCTATAAAAGGCAGAGAGTTTATCATACTCATTGCATTACCTGAGATGTCATAGCATGAGCAATACCTCTTGTCTTTGCATGGATTGCCACTTTATTCTGTGATGAATAAAGGATATATTTACACATTACTACTAAGCTGTGTATGTCTGAGCCGAGGGCTCATTAGTGTTGATAAAGTCGGTCATTCACTTTACAACACCTTCGGCATGGGGTCACCTCTGAGTTGAGGTAGACTGTTGATTTTGAGGCCTGACTGCATTGTTGTTGCTGCACAGACTGCGCGTCTTCCAGTACAACCCCCTAGCGGAAGGTAGGCAACATAAAAATCTGCTACAATATGCGTGGCGCCTAAAAGTTGTAGGCGGAGCCATAGGCTATATGTCCAATCCTAGGCGTGACTACTTCCTGCTGTTCGTACATCAGTATTTCTTAGCTCTGGTCCTAGGATTATCTCAAAATATAAGGGTTGATATATCCTGGATATGGCCCTTTGTTCCTCTCAGGCTATTTTCAGGTCTCAGGCTAGGATGAGTCATTTCCTGCCGGCCTGGTATGGCTCCTACAGGGTCGGTACTGACTCATACAGAATTATTGTTCAGTGTCTGCTCAGTTGTGAGTGCTATGAAAATCAACTACACATTTACCTGTTTGACGTTTTTGGTAATTTGAAAGAAGCCTTGAGGGTTTCACTCCTAGACTTCATGTTCCTAATTAAAACTTTATTTCAAAAATTGTAAAAAAGCAAAGTTTTATGTTCATGAAGCAAATCATTAACTTTTTTGTTATTATTTTATGCCAAGACTTTATTAAATTCAAGTGAAAGTTGATAAAATAAAATAAAGAAGCCTTGCGGATTTCTCAAGACACTAGGATCAATAAATTTCATCCCAGCCATAGCTTTTCAGTTGTTGATTGCCAATTCAACTGTCAATTGACAAATTGATGGTCTCTTTGCATTTCGATTGTCAATTGTCCATTAGGCTACTAATTGTCAATTTAGGAGCTAAACCAATCCTACCAGACACAATCACTGAACTAACCACAGGAAGCATAATGGAGTTCAAGAAAGAGTAGTATCATCTAACAGTGATGTGTATTTTGTCGGAAAATTTTTTTTGGAGTACTGGGCAAGAAAAAAGAGTAGATTATATGTGACAGGAATAAGACAGCAAACAATAACAATTGATTTCCCAAAATATACGGTGGTGGACCAACCCGATGCATACTAAAGTTACACACTGTCCCAACAAAAACGCATTGCGCAAGTCATTGTTCGAAGTGAAAAATAATCAACTCATTTTTGCTAGAACTGTTGATATTGATATGGAGTCAAGAAGACAGCAAAAGTTACAAAATGTTCAATAAATTTGAAATGCAAACCTTCATTTCTACCAAACGGAATCTGTTTGCCATTGTACGAAACTGGATTGACTAGATTTAACATAACTAAATCTGTCTAAGGATCTTTGTTACCACAAAAATTTCTAGCTATTTCCTATAGAAGCTTTTCTTTAAATAAGCTAAAAGTTTCATATTTGACTAAAAAGTCTAGGTGCAAAAACTTGCAGGCTTGTGTAAGATTAAAGCCTTGCGAAACTAACAATTGTACAAGAACTTGTTTGGTGGCAGAATAGATAATAAAAGCTTCATGTTGTTAAACCGTTCATTGACATCAGTTTTTAATGCAAACAAACTTATACCATGTACCCAATAGTCTTTTTTTAAAGATGGACAAATTTAAAGAACGAATGCTTGTTTTTCATAAAAAAAATAGCTATTGAGTTTAATACACCCCAAATGATAAAATACGCATCAACACGTATTGGTACAGATTTAACCAATTAGCTAGATGTACATATCTTGGCTACATTTTTTGCTAGCAAAGACATACCCTTTGGGTTTAATACCATCCAAGTGATGAAATATATATTTGGCTCTAGTTACATGTAATTGTAGAACTCAGCAATTGAAAAATCGTCCTTCTGGTAGCAGCTGCTAGTTGAATTATTTCTATTTAACTTGTTTGACAAGTTTTCAGTTTAAAGTTGATTGGTATTTCAATGATTGCTTTCTGGCTTTTGCGAGTTTTTGTAACAATCTTACAAAAATTATTGAAATGACAACTACACTCCTATGTTTTCTTTCACTGTGAATATTTTATGATCTTTCAGTTATTTTTGAAAGCTTCCACTATATGATAGAAGCATTATCAAAAGAGGTGAGTTCAAAACACTTGAATCTTTTATAAGTCGGTTAATACGAAAAAATTATTGGAGGAAAAATGTTGCAGGCATTTTGTGTAATTTGTCTTTACCTTAACCAAAACACTATTTATTTTATTGTTCCGGAAACAGGCAACAAGCTAGTTTTTAATGCCTAAAGTGTAGCCGCTCAGCTATTCATAGTCTACACTTTCTCTTCAAACCGGATGTGCTGGTCTGGGTACAGGGGCTTTTCAAGGGCCTGGATATGCATAGATGATGAGTAACAGAAAATTGTACTCTTTCAGGAGTGCACAAGTAAAACCGGACACGCTTCACAGGTTTGGATAAGAATCAGAGGTTATCAGTGTGCCAGGTTATCAGTGTGCCCGTCAAAGTCTTTTAGGTAATAAATAGTTGGCTTTCTTTGCTAATTAAACACAAATCTTAGAGATACCAAAGGAGTAGCCATATAAGTTGTAGATTAGCACAGCTTGTGCTGAACGTTTTAACCAAAATTTGAAAGCCAATAATGTTAAAAAACCACTTATTTACAGCTGATGGGAATGGTAGACTTGCCCTCAAACTAAAACTGTATTAAATGTATAATTTATATCATATTAACCATTCGATCAAATTGTCAATGAATTTATCCTGCAAACTCGCATTCATAGCATTACAAGATTTACATACTTGTCATACAGTGGCAATGGCATATAATATTACATAACGGGTTGCTTTTGCTTTAGTAATCAATGAACTGGTGGGCGTTAGGGTGGCATCTATTGGTATCAAAGTTTTCACTAACTCTTTTTGCTGTTACCTACCATATTCAAGTAGTTAATTTTAATGAAATTAATTAAAGGTAATTATGAAATTTGAAACCCTTCTCAGGACTCCAGGAACAACATGGTTAATTTATTTGTGTTTAATTAATTATAAGCCCGTTTTCTAGTCATTAAATAATTAAATTTAATTGATTTCAGTGAGAGTTTTTTAAAGATAATTAAAAAACCTCAAAGATTTTGAAGGACTTCAGAACCGATAGATGTTTTCCTAGCCGGTCCGAGCACGGTGAGCTTGGTTGAATTTTGGTTTCGCTCAAATTTGAACACATCTGAAGACAAAAATAAGTTGAGCAATCACTAGTGTAGAGAGGATTTTTATTCTGGAATTGTTTCCTTGCCATACAATTGTAAATAAATTTGTTTCAGATATACAAATTAATTTTTCTGCTTTACAAAATACATCTCAAGGTTAAAGCACTTCCTTTAATAAAATATCTGTAACATAGGAATTAATGCGATTGTCTAAATAGCACAGATCTTTATGTGCCATCTTATATTGCACAGCTTTTATGAGTTTTAAGTTTTTTTGTGAGACAAATTATTTACATGTATTATAAAAATTATGCTTCAATTTTCTGAAGCTTTTTACCATAATATAGCCAGCTTTTAAATTGTGTTGGTTACAAAAAGGCTACTTCAGCCTGCTTGTATATCCTCTAGCTTACATTTGGGCTATTTCACTCACGTTTTCTATAAAAAGCAGGCAATAGGACATATATGTCACATGGCATTTGGTTGTAGTTAGCGTAGCATGCTATTAGTAGCGTGGGGAGTCTAGTTGTTTTAGAAGAATTTATCGATAAATTAGTAGAGTTGAAAAATTTTGATCTATAGTTGTTTGGAATTTGATTATAGTTTTTTATTCCATAAGTAACACTCTACTTATAATGGCTGATATGGTGAGTTTTGTATATATTTGTTGTGATTACATGATAATTTTTTTTTATTCATATAACATTGCACTTTTATTTTGAACTTTATAGCCTGAGCCTTCTACGGACCTGTCAAGCCCCCAGTTTGAGAATTTCCGGGTCGATCATTTAAATTATGCCGGTAAGTAACTTGTGCGTGTATGCATATTTATGTTTAGAATAACAGTTTTGGGTTTTTGTCTTTGGAGTATTTTTACGTTCAGATGTCCACATGCAATTACCCTACAATTTTTTTGGGAATGCAATGCAAGTCCGCATTACTCCAATTTCTCTGGCATAAAATGGTGAGATTATATCGACTTATATAATATTCAGATCTTTGCTGATAAAATGGTTGTTCAAAGTAGGAGAATGTTTTTTACAGCTCTCGCAGCTAAAATGGATTTTAAACGACAATCCTACAATTGGAATCGAATGCCCATGGGAGATGCACAGCAGGCTGCCAATGCCCAGCAATCCCAGCACGCTGACTTCTGTTTGCATCTTCAGACTTCTGGGTTGAATTTCCCAGCTGGTATTGTACCGAATCAGGTTTGTTTTACCAAATAAAAGACTTTATGCATTACCTATGCTTTTTTTCTGTATACAATGTGAATCTCACTCTTTATTTTTGCAGAATAAGCAGGAACAAGGTTTTAACATTGAGGGCTCCCATTATTTTCCCAAATATGACTCTGAGATTGATTTTGGAGTTCACCAACCTCAAGCAGCTGCATCAACGTATGTAATAAATTCTGACATAAAATGCTGTTGAAAATGCTTTCAGACTAATTTTCTACAAAAGAGATGCATCCTGGGCATCCAAAGTGCAGAACCAAGCTATGGCAGATAGTTAAAGCCAGTCAGTGTTGTAATGTCTGCTTTTTATGATAAGTCTTCTGGTGTTGGGATTACATCCGTCGATGTAGATCTAAAAAAAGGTTTCGCATTGACTGATGACAGATTGATGCATATAGATGCATGATTGGTAATCCCTAACGTTTAATTTCTGTTTTCAGTAATCCGGTGACTTCCTGTGAACCTCCCGTTGCGGCACAGACTTCTAAAACTGAACCATTAGCAAGCCGTAAGTGTATCTATGATAATGCCATGACATAAATTTTGGTAATAATACATTAATTACATTTGGGTAATGATATTTAATAACTGGCAACAATAGCACTTCCACTCAGAATGTTATTCAAGTGCAGAAAAAAATTTATTTTCAAAATTACTTCAACAAGACGACTTCTACATACCTTTACCTGACAGGCACCCTGAGTTCTTTGGAAGCTGCATTGACTGAGATGAAGATTGTTAATGAAGTGATGTTAAACAGTTCAAGTCCTCAAGAGGGGGTGGAGAAAGCTGCAATAGAGCACAAACACGCTGCCTGTGAGCATTTCTCCTCAATTACAAAAGCTGAGTACAATTAATGTAATGGCATATGTGTCTATATTAGGTTAAATTATTTATTAGCAAACCATGAAGCTACCTGCACATGGATTGGTAATCTACCTTCTAGAAAATGTGATAACCCCATGTACTCCAGCAAGGTGTTTCTCGGAGGTGTACCATGGGGAATCACAGCGGGTAAGTGGCCATAAAACTGTAAATTTTTCGACTTGGTCTGTTTACAGAAAGCCAAAATTGTTGCATCTGTTTACAGAAAGCTTACAACAAGCTTTTTCCCCATTTGGAATTGTAAAAATTGAGTTTCCTGCAAATTCACACTCTGCAAAGAACAAGTTTCCATCTAAAGCTAAAAATATGGTTGGAGACACAACACACTGCTATGGTAGGGTTTCTTTTTGAAAATTTTGGTTGAGAGTTTTACGCAAAAGTGAATGGTTTACAATACTTCTAATTCTAAATGTATGCTGCTAGGTTATGTTTATGCAATATTCGAGGGAGACAAGCAAGTGAAAGACATGCTACAAGCTTGCAGACAAAGTCGACCAATAAAAGACGATGGCTGTGCTGATGAAAATTATTATTATCTAGTGTCATACAGAACAGTGAGATCAAAAGAAGTAAGCATGAAACACACATTGATCTTATTATAAAAGTTTGTGGTTTGTTATTGTTTTAGCGTTTTCATTGCGCAGCATCATTACAGGTTCAAGTAATTCCATGGTTGCTGGGAAATAGCGAGTATACCGCTGGAAAATATCCAAATTATAAGCTTAACAACGAGACAACAATATTTGTTGGAGCTTTGCATGGAAAGCTGAATGCAGAAGGACTTGCTAAAGTTATGAGTGAATTGTTTGGGGAGGTTGTGTATGCAAGAGTTGATACGGACCAACACAAATATCCAACCGGTAGTTTGTGTTAACTCAATTATTCAGCAACCTTATTTGTACAACCTGTTATTATATTAAGCATATGGTTATTGCAGGCTCTGGAAGAGTGACGTTTTCTTCTCGGACAAGTTTCATGAGAGCTGTGAACGCTGCGTTTGTTGAGATTAAAACAACCAAGTTTGTTAAAAAGGTATGTTTGACATTGTGAAGTTTAAACTAGAACTAGATAGTTTTGATTTTTCCTGGTACAACTTTATATTTTAGGTTCAAATAGATCCGTGTATAGGGGATGCACTGTGCAGTATTTGCACTGTTGTAGTGGGGCCTTTCTTCTGTCGAAACCTCAATTGTTTCAAAGTAAGTTTTAAATTTTGTTTCTGGCGTTGTAATTATTTAAAAAAACTTTCGGATGTAAAAAATCACTTTTTTTCAGTACTACTGTTCTGCCTGCTGGAAGAAGGCTCACGATGAAGAAGATATTTGTACAGGCGTTCATACTCCAGTAATGAGAAGCTCCAAGAACGGTGTTTGCACTCAAACCAGCAGGTTGTTTAATGGCTGTTACAAATAATATTTATTTACTCTTTTGTTTTGTCCTCTCCATGTTACAATTGATGAGTTTTTGACTACATATAGAATGTTCCCTTTAATTCTAGCAAGTTCATTACGTGTTTAGCTTCACTTCCGTTAGATAGTCTCAGTCTCTTTGATGTTACTTATACCTCATATTATACTTCTTGTTATTAAAGTTTTGTTTGCTATTGAATTTTTTATTATTAATAGTAAGAATTCTGATTGCTTGAGTACATATACCAGCCGCCTTCTAATGTAGTCACCAACTTCATGTCACAGAGTTCTTTCTGTGTGTGTTATGAATAAAGTTCATTCAATTATCCTTAAAAATATTTTTTCCTATACGCTACATGCTAAGTTACACACAATGTTAGTATAGTTAAGCTTAGAGTTTCTAACTTAGATGTTCATGCAAACGACAGTAATGACAATTGGTAAGTTTTAGATAACCAATGCTTGCGCTTTACGCTTTCACCAACATTTGAAAGCCAGTAAATCTAAGAAACCGCTTAGTTATACAGCAAATGGGAATGGTAGACTTGCCCTCAAAATGAAGCCATTTTTAAATGTATGGTTCAAATCATATTGTAAAGGATTTCGCTGTGCCCTTTTCACTTACTACTGGATGGAGACTCAGCACTGCCGGGGGAAACGGTGGGGAAGGTTAGGGGAATACTCTGTGGGAGGCCACTGATGCAAATTGGCAATGTCATGGTTACCATTGTGTGGAGTATCCTTTGGCACTATTTGTGCAGGCACTTCATGACATGGTGGGTTGTCAGAACACAGAGAAGGGCTAACATCTTGAAGCAGTCGTTGCGTCACAGGTGTAGATGCTGGTTCTCAGACTGTGGAAGCTGAGGTAGTTCTGCAGCAAGAAGAGGCAATAACACATGAGCATCTTTGCCTCTGTCAGCCAAATCAATGAGCTGTCCTGCTTGAATGTCGCAGGTAGTGACGGGCGGCCTCTCAGGATTCTGTATCACAGGCCGCTTCATAGCAAGGAAACTCTCAGGAAAGGGTGATAGAGGGTCAGTAAAGGGGAGGGGAAGTTTAGGTGGGGTTGGCGCTACCAGAAGCCTGTGGGCTGGGCTGGCATCACTGCCTGGCTGCTGGATGACAGTGTCACACTCCTGGTTCTTAGTCTGAGGGGAGTGTGGCAGTTTTTCAGCAGAGGGAGAGGATAACTCCTACACCCTTTTTTCTCTACTAGCCATACCACTGTTCCAATCTGCTTTCAATTCACAGGAAGTGATGGGGGAAGCAACAGACTTTTCTTCTTCTGGCTGCTCTATACTTTTTGCACTGTCTGAGGGTTGAAGGGTTAAGTCAGCACAGGAGATAGGCAGTGCTGTAATACTGTGTTCCCTGGTGTTTGAGCTGCTTGGCCCAGCATTGCCCAACTCAATAGAAAGTGGGTTTTCTGATTAAGCTGTTGATTAGCTGGTCTCTCCAGAATAGGTGTAACTTCTGGCAAAGTTTGGGCTGCAACAAGGGGTGTTGGAAGGGGCTCTGACACATGGGAAGGAGCAAAGATACAAGACCCAGTCAAGGAGGGTTGCCTATAAGATTTATTTGCAACTCCTATTTCAACTTTTCGCTCTTCTACTCCAACGCAATCGTTGGAAACCGCGTTTTTGGCGTGGGAACAGTTCTCTACTTTGGCTTGACATGGTAGGACAACTCCACCTCACTCTACGGCTCACTGATCCGAGGAGCATTTTTTTCCACTAGCTTGCAAAGCTGGTCTGCACATTGCAACTCTTGTCCATATACAACTATTGTGGACTTGCAGAACTGCAGGTGGCAGCTATGGGCTGTGAGAAAAGGCATATCGAGGGATAGATTCCTCATTAATCTGGCTTATCACAAATACCATCATGGCCTTGACACCACCCAGTTGGAGAGTGGCACTGATTGTGCCATAAAAATGGATACAGGTGCTTTCACTGGTTTGCAGCAGTCTCCTGATCCTCTTGGACAACTGGTGAAATTCCTCTTTGCTCAGGAGGTTAGTCATACACCCTGTATCTACTAATAGGGTAACAAGTCTTCCTCCTAACTTTCTAATTTATGCAGGAAATAACTTGCATTATGTGGACGCTCTACCTGGAGCAGGATTAGGACAGGTCTTGGGACTGACCATTCCATTTCCGAACTACAGGCTTTAGTGCATGCTAATTTGTCTTCTACTAAGCTATCTTTCTTTCCTGTAGTCTCAAACCGACTAAAGCTTGACAATTGAGGGAAAGGAAATTCAGAATGAAGGAAATTTAAAAAGGGAGTTAGGGCCTTCAGGGCTGGGTATTTCATTCCTGCAGTGATGCACACCGATTAGCAGCAGTATGATGCTGTGAAACCTGAGGGGGAACAGGTACTGATTTGGAAAGACACGTATTGAAGTAATGGCCAGCCTGTCTTCAACCCCAAAACTGGGGTAATTGCCTCTGCAGAGCTGGAGCAGCTTACACTGGAGGTGAAGCAGTGTGCACCACTGCAGAGGGTGGGTGTGACAACAAGGATGGGGGTAGGAACTACCGGTGCTGTTTTTTACCACTGTCTTATATGCTGAACTTCAACAGAAAAATTCTGACGGTTGTAGGCAAGACATGGGGTCTCAAGGCATGAGCGGTGGCTGCTCTGGTGAAAATTTATGGTGAACTGGAGCATGGTTGGTGGCAACAGCATAAGTGTGAGTGGTTTCGACATGGGTGGAGAAACATGTGGAGACACAGCAAAGGGTTTGAAAAGAGGTGTGGATAAACCACCAAGTGGCTTGTTGTTCACATATTGTTCCTATTCAGTCATTCGCATGTGAGGTCTGGTGTCAGTGTAACCTTTGATCTGCAGGAAGCCGTTTCTATGATCTGGGACTCTACGACCAATAGATGGCATTGTTGGTAGATAAGGCCAGGGGTAGACAAGAACGACTCAAGGACCATTCACACAACATGTTTCTCTGGCAAATCTTCTTGAGCAACACCGACTAGTCTCGCTACTTGACTGGCCTGTTTTTGCAGGTTAGTCTACTAAGAGATTTCTGCTGGTAGGCAATCTGGTGCAATGATTCACGTCAGGTCAACCCAAAGTGAGCATGGAGGGTAGTGAACACCCCTTGCTGGGTGCAGGGCTTTCCACACTATACATGTAGGTCTTCATCACGAAGTGCTGCTCTGGCATATAACAATGCTGTGTGACCACCCCGGTCATTTGCTTCAGCAATCTCTAGAAAAGGCGCTATGAAATAACTTTGGTGGCTCCAAGTTCTGTGCGGGGGACGGGAAATGATTTGTAGCACTCCTTAGAAGATTTGGGCCAGTCCATCAAGTAGTGCGGTCTCTGCAGTAAGCTCCAGCACTGGTATCCTACCAGCGCTGACGATTCTTTGTGCAGCATTGGGATGCTGAAACTGCCTTTACAAGCCAAAAACTGTTTTTCTGGACACAGGGGAGATAATTTTGAGTCAAAAAGGATAGCTTTGGGTCTGGGGTTGTGCCACTGCATGGGGAGGGGGGCGGGTGCCACAAGGTCGGGGCTGGCTCTGGTGATCACTGATCGAAAAAGTTCAAATGCTAGTAATTGCTTCAGATTTTTTTCTGTCGGGGTGTAGCAAGCAGAGAGGGGTAACTCCATGTCAGGAAGGGTAACCCTCAAGTGTGAAAGGTGCCACGCTGGTTCGGGGTAGCCACCAGGTTTGGGGTGTGTCTATATGACTCTGGAAGACTTCAAAACCAAGCATCGATGTGGAAACAGCTCCAGCACCAATCTCTGATATTGGAGGTTGCTACAAGTGTTGTTACTGTGTGTGGCAAGGTTGAGAGTGTCTTTTAAGTTGGGGTGGGGGGGGAGGTACCATTGGGTTAGGGGGGGGGGGGGTACCAGAAGGGTGGTGGATGACAGCAACTGTAGCTGGAAGTACACTATGCCAAACACTGTGTCAGAAACTCTGGCCGTATCTGTGGGAAGGCAAGGACACTTTTTGAATCACTTCTACAGGATACAACAAGGAGGGGGAGCTGTCCCAGGTTAAGAGAGATAACTCTATTTTGAGAGGGGTACTAGGAGTTTGGAAGAGGTGTCTATGGGATTCAGCTAGTACAGAAATTACCGAGTTTTACCGCGAATGGTAACCACCACAGGTGTTACTCAACTCATCAAGATACAGCAGAGGAGGGGAAGGGGTGTTCTACCGGTTGGAGAAAGGGGTGTTACTGAGACAGAGGGGAAGGGAGAGGCTTGTAGAAATGTCTATGCGGGGGGAGGGGGGGTTAGTGGTGCTGCTACCAGAGCACTGTTGCACAGGTTAGGGAGTTCCACCAAAACCCAGGGTGAAGGGGAACGAGTATTAGCGATGGTTGGCCATTGATAACCTCTTTCTAGTAATGTCTGAACATTCTCAGATATCCCACCGCTGCCACCAATATAAAGGATTTTACTGTGCCATTACCGGACTCCATTACCGGAGTACCCAAGTTGCATTAGCTGATGACAATTAAGCTTGTCTCATTATTAACAACTCCTCAATGTAAGGTAGCAGCTGTGCAAGGCAGTACCAGGTTGACAAAAATCGACTGCTGGCTAGAAAGCTTTAATAGAACAGTAGTATTGGCTCCTCTACCAACTGAATTTGAACTGAGTAGACAGGGTTCTGCCGAATCTGGGAGAACTTAAGCTTTTTAGCAAGGCAGTTTGTCAGACTAAAAGCAAATGTTTTTGGTCATCAATGTCTTTATTATAGTAAAGATACTACACATTATTTGCACAGGTAATCCTTTTAGCACAAACACACAACCAATTGTTTAAGTAAAAAAAACTGACAGAGCGTTGCCTTATGTACAAGAGCATAAACAGTGAGCTAATGTCAGTACAGTTATAGAAAAATATATTTAAATATGGTAGTTCTGTAATAGATTTGCCTCTTCTATTAGCTACACAACGGATTCTCTACCTCTCTCTCCTCCACTCCTTTCTCTCTATCTCCAACGACGTTAACAACTCACGAGTCCTCGACTCAAACGTAGTAGAAATGTGTTTATCAGAATAGACACTTTATTATATTCACAAGCAAAAGGGTACTTATACTTCAACAACTCTACAACAACTGCCTGCCCAAGGCACAACAGCTCTATTTATAGAGAAAAAGGTACAACTTCATTACCTTATTAGGCATAACAAATCACAATACAGAGTACAAGGCAATTGCCAATGGTAATACATAATACATAATCATAACAATAAACAGTCCAATCATGTAGCAAGCACATGGTGTTTTGCCCTGGGCACTTATTGCCGCTCTTTTTGGTAGCTGGTGACTTTCCAGTCCTTATAAGGGTAGACCATATCCTATCCTGTGATCCTGGGAGAAGGAACGCTCCGATTTCGATTCTGATTGTTGCATCGCGTTCAGGAGACCTCAGGCTATCTGAATCAACATAGTTGGATCTCGGGTCGGGGTCGGGGTAGGTTCGGGGTAGGTTCGGGGTCAGTTCGGGGTAGCTAATTTTACTATATATAGGGGGATAGGGTTTGGGGACAACTGATAGCCATTTTTCAGGGGATTCGGAGAATCTCCGGGGGGGTAAAGTTCTGGGGGGATAATGACTTATGACTAAGGTCACCAGGGGTGTAAGGGGGGGGGGTTTGGGGGGGTTAACACTACCTATCACATAAATCTCCCACATACTCCGCTTCATTAGCGACGAAGTCTCTAATTAAAATATATATATAAACAAGAATACTAAGTGGTGGTACATGACCAGAGAGTGTATTTATTGGAGAATAATTATATGGTTGACAGTGAGTGGTCACATGAGTCTTTTGGACGGGGAGAGGGTGGGGCGGTCTGAGGAGGGGTGGGGGGTGGTACTAGCTTGCATGGAATGGGGGAGGGTTGGCCGCCGGCTCCTTTTTTCTGAAACTTTTCGGGTGGGGACCTAGGTGACAAGGCAGGGGGACGATGGGTGGTCTTCTTCAGGGGTATAAACCTATTCCGGGTCGGGGTAGGTTCGGGGTGGTTCGGAATAGGTTCGGGGTCACTTTTCGGAATGTGGAGTGACTTTGGGGGGTCTTTTAAACACTGGCTATAACTGCGCCGGGAGTGGGATTGTGTTTTTAGGGTGGTAGGGGTGGGGGGAGTTGGATTAGGGAAGGGTTTGAGGGGGGGGGAACTCTTCTAGGGTAGGAAGGGGGGGTGATAATTCTCTGGTAGTGAAGGCTAAGGGATCGCATGCAGTAGCATCTTTTAAAACCCAATTGTTGTAGATCTCTAACTCACTGTCTCTGTCACTAACTGCCATGCTACCTGGTGGGTTGGTTGGTAGTAGAACCTCCGTCATAGGGGGCCCTAGTAACTCATCTTCTTGTATGCTAGAGGGGGGTGGGTACTTTGCCAAGTCGGCCTCGAGAAGCAGGTGGTCGTTCCCAGCGTCGAGCTGCAGTGGTAGCGGGTCGTTAATTTTTGCCATTGCCTTTAATTGATTTATTAACAACTGGAGTGAGAGAGCGGACTGCACAGTACTAGATCCAGCTGGCAAAAGGATTGCACTTTCTTCCCTGTCTGGCTTCTTAGCAGTTTGATCTACTTCTTTGGGGGTCTGACTCAGGGTAGTGGGGAAAAGGGGGGGGGGGTGTATTTGAACGACCTTGCAGCTCCGGGGTTTCAAGCGAGGATACCGATTTTTCGGGGGTGGGTAGAGGAGGTTCTGGCAATTCTTTTAAGACTACGCATGGGTGTGTTGGGATCTCGGTCTTTGCGGTAAAAGCCGTTAATTCGGCTATCAACCTCATTTTTTCCTGGTATTGTTGTTCAAACAATTGCTCATTATCGCCAGTCACTTGATGACACCAGGGTTCTCCATAGCGTTGGGGTGGTCCCACATTACGCCTAGGGCGACCAGTAGGTGCAAGGGCTATGACAGGGGGTGGTGTGACTGGTGGGGGGGCAACTCCCACATTCGGGGTCTGGCTCCTATTTCGGCCAGTTCTTGGCCGATTTGTACGAAACTCGCTGGGGGTGTTGAGGGGGGTCTCTGGTAAGGGTTGCTGTAGGCGAGGGGGTGTACGTTCTTCTAGTAGGGGAAGTGGGGGAGGGCAATGCTGGGAGAAAGCGTGGTGGGATCGGGAGCTCTAGGAGGGGTAGGGGAATGTCTTGAAGGGGAGGGGGGGCTTCTTCTCCTGCGGGGGGCTGCGCCACGCATGTTGGGACGGCGAGCGGGCTCCATGAGTAGTAATATATGAGCAGATCTCCCTACCAAGTGTTTTTTTGTGGATTAGACCTTGGAGTTTAGGCAATGGGTTACGACGTTGGATGAATTCGCCGAGTTTATATTGTATTTCATTTGAGGGGTACTTGAGTGGCATTTGAGTGGCATTTAAGTGGCATTTGAGTTTTGATTATTTTTTTACTTAATTTGAACTTATATGGTATCTAAATTTTGAATGTATGGCATTCAGGTTATGATAATTATTACATAACTGTATACATAATTATAACTCATAGGGTATCTAGATTTTGAATGTAAGGCATTTAAGGTTTGATAATTTTCTGTAATTCCGACTCATATGATATCTTGAGAGAGAGGAGATATATCTACATTGAATAAATACAGTGATTAAAAATGAAACAATATGTGAATATATACATTTATTGTGTAATAAGTAGGGAAAATCTCTCCATATAATATAGCTAGAGTCAGTAAATACTAAGTAATAACAATTAATACATAGTCTTTTTTTACAATAATGTCTTTGATGTAGTGATGTTATATCTTAAGAAGGGAGACTTCTGTTTTATGTGCTTTTGAATTCGTAATGAACTAAAATAAAAAGTTATGTATTAGTATAGAATGATTAAACAAAAATTTAAAATAATTACATGAAATTGAATTATAGCTTTAGTTACATTGGATAGTTTACATTATATAGAAAAGGGAAATAGCTCACCAAGTCACATTTTCCAACTTGTTTTTTGAATTAGAGACTATCCATCGCTAAAACACTCATCATTTTTTTTCAGCAACATATCCTGTCTCAAAATCATCAAAGTCTCCACGTAGAAAATCTTCAAGTTCATCATCATCATCAATTTCTAATATTGTTTTGTTGTGCTTTGCTTGATCACAATATTGTTTCCAATACATTCGACCGAGACAGTATGGAGAGCAAAATGAAAGATCGTATTCTGTCTTAAATTTTCCGTGGGTTGTTTTTCCTCTGTAGATCATCACACCTGGAGTATATTTGTTAGCTTCTGAAGCATATTTGTCTGGTATGGCAAGCGTCTTCAACAGCGTTTCTCCACATTGTTCAATGCTATAACGGATACAAATTACATTCGACTGCCCTCCTTTAAATCGATGAGGAACGAATCTATCAACAACATCTTGGTAAGGAAAAATAGCGCCGGGTTGAAAACTATTGAGGGTGTTGATGTTCAAGAAGCGTTTGAGCTGACCTTTAGTCAATGTACTAAAATATAGTGATTCCTCTTCAGCTTTCTTTTTGCTTAGAGGATGTCTGGTAACACGTCTGACATCATACCAAAGAACACTTTTATTTTTTGGTTTTCCCTTTCTACCCAAATATACAACGTTAAACGGAGGAGGGTAATTATCACAGTTGAAGTTTTTAGCTATTTCAACTGGACAGAGGAGTATTTTGGGTTCGAGTTCATTTATATCTGAAGGATCATGGTAGTGTACTTGAGAATATCTACACTTCTCCTTACTTGATGGATGTATCACACCAGTCACTCGCATAATGCTTGGGATAGGAAGATCTTCAAATGTTTTGCAAATCGGAACTTTTGGTGAGTCAATCACTTGAGAACCTTTAGACTTTTCTAATTCCCTAGCTCTCCTTTCGTTGAGACATTCAACTGTTAAATGAGTTATAGCTGCACTCTCCATTGTTTGCTTATCAACGGAAGTAGTTTGTTTTCTCACTATTTGTTTTCGTTTCCTTACTATTCGCTTTTTTGGAGCAGTTTTCCTTCTCTTAGGAGTTGTTTTGCCGTTTTTCATTTTATTTTCTGTTGGATATGGATCTGTGCTAAGGAGCTCTTCAGAAAGAGCATCCATAACATTCTAAAAATAAAAGGGTAATATTTGCATGAGTGGCTAAGAGTGTATTTATTACTTAGAGTGTCTTATATATATATATATATGTATTTATGCCAAAAGCAGTTAAGATCATAGAGTTATGGTAGATTGAGAATGTGCTTATTAAACTATTGGGATGTGGAGACAGACAACAAAGGATGTATTCAATATATATATATATATATATATATATATATATATATATATATATATATATATATATATATATATATATATATATATATATATATATATATATATATATATATATATATATATATATATATATATATGTATTTACTTAATATCATACTGCTTTTAACATCTCAATTGGTAAGAAATAAAATATAATTGTTTGAACAAAATATTGTAAAATAATAAAAAACAACTAAAAATTTTTCATAAATATGTATGAAACGCTTCTAACATTAGTTCTAAAATACCTACAGAAGAGGATAGAGCTTTATCTATTTGGACATAATTATAAATATGCTTTCTGAATTTATAAAAAGTTTTTTTGTTCCACGTCATGTTGTATAATTTTTTGAAAACTATTTGATTCCAAGCACTTCTTTCAATTTCTTTTAAAAAATTATTAATATTAACGACTTCCACCATTGAAAAAACGATTTCAAAACCGTTTTTTATAATGTCATCAAAACGTTCTGTAGATATATCACGTTTCTTACAACACATCCCCATACTCATCATGTGTTGAGTTATACAGAATATTATAACTTGAAATGTCAAACGTTCTACAGCTTTTTCTTCAACAACATCATTATTTATCACATAGTTATGATACATTTCTGGAAGGAAGTCCTTTAAGTAGATTGGATTTGTTGTTGCATTGTTCTAAAATACAAGCAATAATTAGATAACTGAAATAATTAAAGGTGTTCAACAGGTGTTAAATAGTGTTTTTTATTAATTCTTACCTTTTCATCAGGCTGAGATTCCGACTTTAGATACAATGGTTGACTTTCTACGACTTGAGTATTCATTCTGAAAAAACAGAAAAAATTGGTTCAATTCTTTATAACCAATTTAAAGATAGATATGTCATAAAGCCTTCAGATAGTTGTGTTAGCTAGCGGAAATATTTGAATTTAAGTTTTACCTTTATGAAGAGAGAACTCTTAGTAGTTGCAATGGAAGATGTAATAGATAGATGTTGCTCCTTTGCTCACTGTTGTTGAACTGGATGCTTTCTGTCTGAAACCGTTGTCTCTTATATAGGTGAATGTGTGAAAATAAATCTTTTATTCCCGCGAAAGCATTGGTTTGTATTCGCGTGAAAATAAATTGTTTATTCCCGCGAAAGCAACGGGCTCCATTCGCGTGAAAATAAATTATTTATTCCCGCGAAAGCATTGGTTTTTATTCGCCTGAAAAAAAAATGTTTATTCCCGCGAAAGCAACAGTTTCCATTCGCGTGAAAATTAAATGTTTATTCCCGCGAAAGCATTGGTTTGTATTCGCGTGAAAATAAAGTATTCATTCCCGCGAAAGCAACAGTTTCCATTCGCGTGAAAATAAAATGTTTATTCCCGCGAAAGCATTGGTTTGTATTCGCGTGAAAATAAATTATTCATTCCCGCGAAAGCAACAGTTTCCATTCGCGTGAAAATTAAATGTTTATTCCCGCGAAAGCATTGGTTTGTATTCGTGTGAAAATAAAGTGTTCATTCCCGCGAAAGCAACAGTTTCCATTCGCGTGAAAATTAAATGTTTATTCCCGCGAAAGCATTGGTTTGTATTCGCGTGAAAATAAAGTATTCATTCCCGCGAAAGCAACAGTTTCCATTCGCGTGAAAATAAAATGTTTATTCCCGCGAAAGCATTGGTTTGTATTCGCGTGAAAATAAATTATTTATTCCCGCGAAAGCATTGGTGTTCTTCCGTAAAAACAATGTTTCATTAATTTAACCTTATGATAAATGGCATGATTTCAGCTATATAAGAAGCCATGTTTTTACACAGAAAGCAGTCACTTCGACATTAGCAACTGAAGGAGCAAGATCTACTACAACATCATCTACTACAACTGCTAGAAGGACTTTTCTGTTTGGAGGTAAGTCAACTTGATTGAGTATAAATTTAATTTTTATCAATTTAGATACTAACAGCGGTATGATATTGAGTAAATATATATATATATGTATATATATCTTCAAATTGGTTTGAAAAAGAAATCATAACATGGATTTTTACTTTATCTTTTAGAATGTCGACACAAGTCAATACAAAACAACTGAAGAATAAAGAACCAAAACCTTCACAAGACAGGAAGGTGATTGATGACAATGTACTTCTTCAACGCACTATGATTCCCTTTCAAAGCGCCAGTCTGAATACTCTGGCAACTCTCATCATCAAAAGCGCCTCTCTGTTAAGTACTCTATCTCCAGCTTCCAGAAGAAACATTGAAAACATAGTCAAAGTTGAAGATTTACCAATACCTACAGTTATGCAGGTGTTAACCGTTGAGCTCCATGATGAAACGAACTGCACCATCATATACAACTATAAAAAGGATGGAAAGGTAGTTAGAGTGAAGAGCGCTATTCCATTAGCAGCAGGATTACTTGTCAATGAAGCTTCGCAAATAAGACCACTGGTTTTGATCTACATGGGTGTTGAAAAGACTGGAAAAGCAATTTTTTGTGCTGCTACAGAAACAGGAACTACTTTGAGGTGTAAGAATGTGTTTGATGTATTACCAGAAAAAAGTATGCGACAAATCAATGCTTATTTCGAGGTAGCTAATCTTCAGGATTTCCCAACAGATAGTGTCATATGTTTCCAAAACCCTGAAGTTATAACAAAGTCTGACAGGCGATGGAATGGAAATGAAGAGACTCTTCTAGTTCAATACAGAAGTGTTGTAGATGAAGAATTACTGATCGGAGATATGCGCATTCCTCATCAAATAGCTTCTGCTGTGACATCGGAGAGATTTGGAGTGATTTTGTTCAAGGGTCTGAGTCGAAACGCAGACAATTCAATTTTCTACAACATCAGTGTACTCGCAGCTTATCAAGCCTTCGTCCAAGCCTCGGAACTGGCTGATAATCCAAAATCTGAGGATTTTCTCAACCACTTCGATGATGCTGAAAAAGAAGACTGTGGAGAACAAACTCTCGAGAAGCTAATCTATAACTCAAGGGATTCATATCACTATAGGTAAGTTTTATTAATTTTTACCATAATTTTAAAAAGTTGATTTGTGAAAATTTTGTGTATTCTTACAATGAAAAACCCCTTAAAATGATAAATTTGTGAACATTTTTGTAAAACATTTTCAAGTTATATATATATATTTCGAATTAAAAAAGGATTTTGTTGTGTCATCAGTGTATTTTTTACATAAAAGTTGGAAAAATAACAAAAGGTGATAATTATTTTACAAAAATGTTCAATTTTTCACATAAATGATCAACTCATAACCTTTTTTTGTAAAACATTTTTAAATTATATATATTTCGGATTAAAAAAAGGACTTTTTTGTGTAATCAGTGTATTTTTTTACATAAAAGTTTAAAAAATAACAAAAGGTTATAATTATTTTGCAAAAATGTTTAGTTTTTCACATAAATGATCAATTCATAAACATTTTTTGTAAAACATTTTTAAATTATATCTATTTCGGATTCAAAAAAGGATTTTTTTGTGCAATCAGTGTAGTTTTTTTACATAAAAGTTTAAAAAATAACAAAAGGTTATAATTATTTTACAAAAATGTTTAGTTTTTCATATAAATGATCAATTCATAAACATTTTTTGTAAAACATGTTTAAATTATATCTTTTTCTGATTAAAACAAGGACTTTTTTGTGCAATCAGTGTATTTTTTTTACATAAAAGTTTGAAAAATAACAAAAGGTTATAATTATTTTACAAAAATGCTTAATTTTTCACGTAAATAACACGTTTTATCACATAAATGGCTTATTCATGAGTGTTTGTTGTAAAACATTTTTAAAATTATATATATATATATATATATTTATATTTATACATTCCGAATCCAAATGAAAAAAAGGACTTTTTCGTGTGTAATCAGTGTATTTCTTTTACATAGAAGTTGAAAAAATAACAAAAGTTTATATTTATTTTACATTAGTTTTAATCATACTATACTAATACATCATTTTTTATTTTAGTCCATTATATCGTAAAAAGAAAACAGAGTAAAAAACTTTCCCTAAGAAATATTGAGCTGAATGATGTAACTCAGTGAGTTATTTTCCTGTTATATATAATGTAAACTTTCTAATGTAGCTAAGAGTAAAATTTAAATTCGGTAAAATTTATTTATATAATGAATAACTTTTGTATTTTAGTCAATTATTGGATCACAGAGAATACGGAATACAAGAGTTCCTCCCTGGGTCTAATAATATACCAGAAGAATATCGAGGAAGATATTGTTCAAGAAAAGCGCTTTGTAACCATTGATATCGTGAGCTATAGTAGTTTGTATTACAGAAAATTTACTATAAAACAGTTTTATGAATGTAAAAACTAGATATGGTATTTTCTATTACAATTATTTACTTGTAAATTTTATTCATCTAGAGAGGTAATTTGGTGATTTTTTGACAGTTTTTAAAAAAGTTAAAAAGTACAAAAAAATCAAAAAATATCGAAAACTATATATTTCAATGATTATTTTTTAAAAAGTTCAAAAAAATGTAATAAAGCTCTGTTTTGAAACATAAAAAATTTAAAAGGATTGTGTAGGATAAAATTCTCACTCAAAAAATTATTGAAAATTGAATGAAATAAAAAAATATTTTCCCAAATACCAAAGTTTTGTAAATATAAAGTGAAAAACTCTATATATATATATATACATTGTTTTTAAAATAATATCGAAAACTGTATATTTCAATGATTATTTTTTAAAAAAATAAAAAAATTTAAAAGGAAGGTGTAGGATAAAATCCTCACTCAAAAAATTATTGAAAATTGAATGGAATAAAAGAATATAAAGTGAAAATCTCTATATATATTTATTTTTTTAAAAAAATATCGAAAACTGTATATTATAATGATTATTTTTTTAAAAAGTTGAAAAAACAAAAAAACTATGAATAAAACCCTGTTTTAAAACATAAAAAATTAAAAAGGAATGTAATAAAAGAATATTTTACCAAAATACCTCATTTTTCTTGTAAATATCTAGTAAAAATTTCTGAAATATTGTTGGTGAAATTTACTGGAAAATGGTTTCAAGTGTGTCAAAGACTAAATATGATGTTTTCATTGAAATGTTTATTTTCAAAAGATCCAAATAATAACATTGAATCAATTAGTTAAATTTAACAGTCAAATTCTTTTTTATCAAGTAGGCTTAATGTTTCTATTGTGATTAATTCTCAAATATTGTAAACTTGAACTATCTAGAGGAGTAATTTGTCGATTTTGATGTGTTTTTTTAAAAAAATTATCATGTAATACCACATACTTCAGTTCTAATTCGTTTTGAACAATTTCATGGGAGACAAAGAATAAAAAAAGTTACATTGATTTAGTTTTTAGAATTAAAGTTGCTATCAAAAATGGTTTGTTCTTGTTTAAAAAAATTATTACGTAATACCACATACTTCAGTTCTAATTCATTTTTAGAATTGAAGTTGCCATCGAAAATGGTTTGTTCTTGAATGGGTGAATCCATAGCCTCCTCCTCATCATGACAAAAGCTTTCTGATGATTGCATTTTGAAAAACAAATTACATTGTTTTAGTTTTCCGAATTGAAATTGCCATCGAAAATGGTTTGTTCTTAAACGGGAAAATCCATAGCCTTCTCATCATCATGTCTAAGTTTTCTACCCCAATATCTCCAACCTCTCAGAGATAAGAATTGTTCTGTTTAAAAAAATAATGGAAATTGTATATATAAATGATTGTTTTTGAAAAAAATGGTAAATTTTTGAAAAAAATTCAAATGGAAAATGCAGGATAAAACCCTCACTCAAGAAACTAATTTTGTATGATAGGTTGCTCACCTAATAATAAGAAAATAATGAATAATTTATATTTAAGCAATTATTGAAAAAATTAATGAAAATTGAATAGAATAAAGGAAATATTTTACCAAAGAGTCTGTTTTTTTTGTAAAGATATACAAACAGATAAAATTTAACCATTTAAAGGATGATTTCTTTTTTGCAAAAAAAATAATGAAGATTTAATGAAATGAAAGAATATTTTACCAAATACCTTGTTCTTTTTGTAAATTTGTACAATTAGAATAAGAAAATAGTGAATAATGTATATTTAAGCAATTATTGAAAAAATTAATGAAAATTGAATAGAATAAAGGAAATATTTTACCAAATACCCTGTTTTTTTGTAAAGATATACAAACAGATAAAATTTAACCATTTAAAGGGTGATTTCTTTTTTGCAAAAAAATAATGAACATTTAATGAAATGAAAGAATATTTTACCAAATACCCTGTTTTTTTGTAAATTTGTACAATTAGATGAAATTTAACCATTTAGAGGATGATTTGTTTTTGTAAAAAATTAATGAAAATTGAATAAATCGAAAAAAATTTCACCAAATACCTCTTTTTTGTAGATGTAAACAAATAGATGAATATCTAACTTTATCCATTTTTTTTCCATTTGGGATCATGTTTTGAAGGTTTTCAAGATAGTTTTTAGTAAAAGCTTATGCATTGATTGTCATTACAAGTTGTAGTGTTTGGTATTATTTAATATTTACTGACTCTAGCTATATTATATGAAATTTTCCCTACTTATTGCACAATAAATGTATATATTCACATATTGTTTCATTTTTAATTACTGTATTTATTCAATGTAGATATAATGAGTCGAATTACAAAAAAATATCAAAACTTAAATGCCATACATTCAAAATCTAGATGCTCTATGAGTTAAAGTTATGTATATAATTATGTACAAGATTATCAAAACTTGAATGCCATACATTCAAAATTTATAAGTTCAAATTAAGTAAAAAAATAATCAAAACTCAAATGCCACTTAAATGCCATTCAAATGCCACTCAAATACCCCTCAAGTAAAATACAATATAAACTCGGCGAATTCATCCAACGTCGTAACCCATTGCCTAAAAGTAGTAATATATGAGCAGATCTCCCTACCAAGTGTTTTTTTGTGGATTTGACCTTGGAGTTGAGATAATGGGTTACGGCGTTGGATGAATTCGCCGAGTTTATATTGTATTTTACTTGAGGGGTACTTGAGTGGCATTTGAGTGGCATTTGAGTTTTGATTAGTTTTTTACTTAATTTGAACTTATATGGCATATAGATTTTGAATGTATGCCATTCAAGTTTTGATAACTTTTTTACATAACTCATATGGTATCTTGAAAGAGAGGGGAGAGGAGAGAGGAGAGAGGAGAGATGGGAGATGAGAGAGGAGAGAGAGGAGAGAGATTTTTTTTAGTTTTCTATACAATCATGTATATATGGTTAGTTATGTACATATTTATGGCTATATTTATATCTACATAGAGAGAGGAGATATATCTACATTGAACAAATATATTGATCAAAAATGAAAATTATATGATTATATACCTGATTACATAATAAGTAGGGAAAATCTTCTGGAGAGAGGGGAGAGGAGAGATGAGAGAGGAGAGAAGAGAGAGGAGAGAGAGGAGAGATTTTTTTTTAGTTTTTTATACATTTATGTATATATGGATAATTATGTACATATTTATGGATTTATTTACATTTACATTGAATAATATACATTTATTACATAATAAGTATATTAAATGCTATAAAATATGTTGGAAAATTACCAAATTAGACCTCTAGATGGTTAAAATCTACAGTATTTGGGAAATAACTGCAAGAGATGAGAGAGGAGTATTTGGTAGAGGAGAGAGTATGTTGAGAGAGAGGAGAGATAAAAAGAGGAGAGAGGAGAGAGGAGATATATCTACATTGAATAAATACAGTGATTAAAAATGAAACAATATGTGAATATATACATTTATTGTGTAATAAGTAGGGAAAAAATTTAAAATAATTACATGAAATTGAATTATAGCTTTAGTTACATTGGATAGTTTACATTATATAGAAAAGGGAAATAGCTCACCAAGTCACATTGTCCAACTTGTTTTTTGAATTAGAGACTATCCATCGCTAAAACACTCATCATTTTTTTTCAGCAACATATCCTGTCTCAAAATCATCAAAGTCTCCACATAGAAAATCTTCAAGTTCATCATCATCATCATCAATTTCTAATATTGTTTTGTTGTGCTTTGCTTGATCACAATATTGTTTCCAATACATTTGACCGAGACGGTATGGAGAGCAAAATGAAAGATCGTATTCTGTCTTAAATTTTCCGTGGGTTGTTTTTCCTCTGTAGATCATCACACCTGGAGTATATTTGTTAGCTTCTGAAGCATATTTGTCTGGTATGGCGAGCGTCTTCAACAGCATTTCTCCACATTGTTCAATGCTATAACGGATACAAATTACATTCGACTGACCTCCTTTAAATCGATGAGGAACGAATCTATCAACAACATCTTGGTAAGGAAAAATAGCACCGGGTTGAAAACTATTGAGAGTGTTGATGTTCAAGAAGCGTTTGAGCTGACATTTAGTCAATGTACTAAAATATAGTGATTCCTCTTCAGCTTTCTTTTTGCTTAAAGGATGTCTGCTAACACGTCTGACATCATACCAAAGAACGTTTTTATTTTTTGGTTTTCCCTTTCTACCCAAATATACAACGTTAAACGGAGGGGGGTAATTATCACAGTTGAAGTTTTTAGCTATTTCAACTGGACAGAGGAGTATTTTGGGTTCGAGTTCATTTATATCTGAAGGATCATGGTAGTGTACTTGAGAATATCTACACTTCTCCTTACTTGATGGATGTATCACACCAGTCACTCGCATAATGCTTGGGATAGGAAGATCTTCAAATGTTTTGCAAATCGGAACTTTTGGTGAGTCAATCACTTGAGAACCTTTAGACTTTTCTAATTCCCTAGCTCTCCTTTCGTTGAGACATTCAACTGTTAAATGAGTTATAGCTGCACTCTCCATTGTTTGCTTATCAACGGAAGTAGTTTGTTTTCTCACTGTTTGTTTTCGTTTCCTTACTATTCGCTTTTTTGGAGCAGTTTTCCTTCTCTTAGGAGTTGTTTTGCCGTTTTTCATTTTATTTTCTGTTGGATATGGATCTGTGCTAAGGAGCTCTTCAGAAAGAGCATCCATAACATTCTAAAAATAAAAGGGTAATATTTGCATGAGTGGCTAAGAGTGTATTTATTACTTAGAGTGTCTTATATATATATATGTATTTATGCCAAAAGCAGTTAAGATCATAGAGTTATGGTAGATTGAGAATGTGCTTATTAAACTATTGGGATGTGGAGACAGACAACAAAGGATACATTCAAATATATATATATATGTATTTACTTAATATCATACCGCTTTTAACATCTAAATTGGTAAGAAATAAAATATATAGTTTGAACAAAATATTGTAAAATAATAAAAAACAACTAAAAGTTTTTCATAAATATGTATGAAACGCTTCCAACATTAATTCTAAAATACCTACAGAAGAGGGTAGAGCTTTATCTATTTGGACATAATTATAAATATGCTTTCTGAATTTATAAAAAGTTTTTTTGTTCCATGTCATGTTGTATAATTTTTTGAAAACTATTTGATTCCAAGCACTTCTTTCAATTTCTTTTAAAAAATTATTAATATTAACGACTTCCACCATTGACAAAACGATTTCGAAACCGTTTTTTATAATGTCATCAAAACGTTCTGTAGATATATCACGTTTCTTACAACACATCCCCATACTCATCATGTGTTGAGTTATACAGAATATTATAACTTGAAATGTCAAACGTTCTACAGCTTTTTCTTCAACAACATCATTATTTATCACATAGTTATGATACATTTCTGGAAGGAAGTCCTTTAAGTAGATTGGATTTGTTGTTGCATTGTTCTAAAATACAAGCGATAATTAGATAACTAAAATAATTAAAGGTGTTCAACAGGTGTTAAATAGTATTTTTTATTAATTCTTACCTTTTCATCAGGCTGAGATTCCGACTTTAGATACAATGATTGACTTTCTACGACTTGAGTATTCATTCTGAAAAAACAGAAAAAATTGGTTCAATTCTTTATAACCAATTTAAAGATAGATATGTCATAAAGCCTTCAGATAGTTGCGTTAGCTAGCGGAAATATTTGAATTTAAGTTTTACCTTTATGAAGAGAGAACTCTTAGTAGTTGCAATGGAAGATGTAGTAGATAGATGTTGCTCCTTTGCTCACTGTTGTTGAACTGGATGCTTTCTGTCTGAAACCGTTGTCTCTTATATAGGTGAATGTGTGAAAATAAATCTTTCATTCCCGCGAAAGCATTGGTTTGTATTCGCGTGAAAATAAATTGTTTATTCCCGCGAAAGCAACGGTTTCCATTCGCGTGAAAATAGCTTATTTATTCCCGCGAAAGCATTGGTTTCTATTCGCGTGAAAATAAATTCTTTATTCCCGCGAAAGCATTGGTTTCTATTGGCGTGAAAATAAATTATTTATTCCCGCGAAAGCAACGGTTTCCATTCGCGTGAAAATAAAATATTTATTCTCGCGAAAGCAACGGTTTCCATTCGCGTGAAAATGAAGTATTGATTCCCGCGAAAGCTTTGGTTTGTATTCGCGGGAAAATAAAATATTTATTCCCGCGAAAGCAACGGTTTCCATTCGCGTGAAAATGAAGTATTGATTCCCGCGAAAACTTTGGTTTGTATTCGCGGGAAAATAAACTTTCTATTCCCGCGAAAACAACAGTTTCTATCCGTGTGAAAATAAATTATTTATTCCCACGAAAACATTGGTTTGTATTCGCGTGAAAATAAAATATTTATTCCCGCGAAAGCAACGGTTTCCATTCGCGTGGAAATAAAGTATTGATTTCCGCGAAAGCAACGGTTTCCATTCACGTGAAAATAAAGTTTTGATTCCCGCGAAAGCTTTGGTTTGTATTTGCGGGAAAATAAAATTTCTATTCCCGCGAAAGCAAGGGTTTCCATCCGTGTGAAAATAAATTATTTATTCCCGCGAAAACATTGGTTTGTATTCGCGTGAAAATAAAATCTTTATTCCCGCGAAAGCATCGGTTTCCATTCGTGTGAAAATAAAATATTGATTCCCGCGAAAGCATTGCTTTGTATTCGCGTGAAAATAAAATTTTTATTCCCGCGAAAGCAACGCTTTCTATTCGCGTGAAAATAAATTATCTATTCCCGCGAAAACATTGGTTTGTATTCGCGTGAAAATAAAATATTTATTCCCGCGAAAGCAACGGTTTCCATTCGCGTGAAAATAAAATATTAATTCCCGCGAAAGCATTGGTTTGTATTCGTGAGAAAATAAATTTTTTATTCCCGCGAAAGCAACGGTTTCCATTCGCGTGAAAATAAATTATTTATTCCCGCGAAAGCATTGGTTTGTATTCGCGTGAAAATAAAATATTTATTCCCGCGAAAGCACCGGTTTCCATTCGCGTGAAAATAAAAGATTGATTCCCGCGAAAGCATTGCTTTGTATTCGCGTGAAAATAAAATTTTTATTCCCGCGAAAGCAACGCTTTCCATTCGCGTGAAAATAAATTATCTATTCCCGCGAAAACATTGGTTTGTATTCGCGTGAAAATAAAATATTTATTCCCGCGAAAGCATTGGTGTTCTTCCGTAGAAACAATGTTTCATTAATTTAACCTTATGATGAATGGCATGATTTCAGCTATATAAGAAGCACTGTTTTTACACAGAAAGCAGTCACTTCGACATTAGCAACTGAAGGAGCAAGATCTACTACAACATCATCTACTACAACTGCTAGAAGGACTTTTCTGTTTGGAGGTAAGTCAACTTGATTGAGTATAAATTTAATTTTTATCGATTTAGATACTAACAGCGGTATGATATTGAGTAAATATATATATATATATATGTATATATATCTTCAAATTGGTTTGGAAAAGAAATCATAACATGGATTTTTACTTTATCTTTTAGAATGTCGACACAAGTCAATACAAAACAACTGAAGAATAAAGAACCAAAACCTTCACAAGATAAGGTGATTGATGACAATGTACTTCTTCAACGCACTATGATCCCCTTTCAAAGCGCCAGTCTGAATACTCTGGCAACTCTCATCATCAAAAGCGCCTCTCTGTTAAGTACTCTATCTCCAGCTTCCAGAAGAAACATTGAAAACATAGTCAAAGTTGAAGATTTACCAATACCTACAGTTATGCAGGTGTTAACCGTTGAGCTCCATGATGAAACGAACTGCACCATCATATACAACTATAAAAAGGATGGAAAGGTAGTTAGAGTGAAGAGCACTATTCCATTAGCAGCGGAATTACTTGTCAATGAAGCTTCGCAAATAAGACCACTGGTTTTGATCTACATGGGTGTTGAAAAGACTGGAAAAGCAATTTTTCGTGCTGCTACAGAAACAGGAACTACTTTGAGGTGTAAGAATGTGTTTGATGTATTACCAGAAAAAAGTATGCGACAAATCAATGCTTATTTCGAGGTAGCTAATCTTCAGGATTTCCCAACAGATAGTGTCATATGTTTCCAAAACCCTGAAGTTATAACAAAGTCTGACAGGCGATGGAATGGAAATGAAGAGACTCTTCTAGTTCAATACAGAAGTGTTGTAGATGAAGAATTACTGATCGGAGATATGCGCATTCCTCATCAAATAGCTTCTGCTGTGACATCGGAGAGATTTGGAGTGATTTTGTTCAAGGGTCTGAGTCGAAACGCAGACAATTCAATTTTCTACAACATCAGTGTACTCGCAGCTCATCAAGCCTTCGTCCAAGCCTCGGAACTGGCTGATAATCCAAAATCTGAGGATTTTCTCAACCACTTCGATGATGCTGAAAAAGAAGGTTGTGGAGTACAAACTCTCGAGAAGCTAATCTATAACTCAAGGGATTCATATCACTATAGGTAAGTTTTATTAATTTTTACCATAATTTTAAAAAGTTGATTTGTGAAAATTTTGTGTATTCTTACAATGAAAAACCCCTTAAAATGATAAATTTGTGAACATTTTTGTAAAACATTTTTAAGTTATATATATATATTTCGAATTAAAAAAGGATTTTGTTGTGTCATCAGTGTATTTTTTACATAAAAGTTGGAAAAATAACAAAAGGTGATAATTATTTTACAAAAATGTTCAATTTTTCACATAAATGATCATCTCATAACCTTTTTTTGTTAAACATTTTTAAATTATATATATTTCGGATTAAAAAAAAGGACTTTTTTGTGTAATCAGTGTATTTTTTTACATAAAAGTTTAAAAAATAACAAAAGGTTATAATTATTTTGCAAAAATGTTTAGTTTTTCACATAAATGATCAATTCATAAACATTTTTTGTAAAACATTTTTAAATTATATCCATTTCGGATTAAAAAAAGGATTTTTTTGTGCAATCAGTGTATTTTTTTACATAACTCAGGTGAGTTAAGCAATTCATGCCGTCATTGTCTTCTCCTGTTTATTGTTTTTGTTCGAGGAGTTATGCTCTCTTATTTTTTCGCACTTGGGCGAACTCTCTTTGTTAATTGGGCTATACTGGTCATACAATGCTTACAGGCACCTTTCACTTATTAGGCAAGTACATTTATCTACATCACAGCTCATTTGGTCAATGCTGCTTAGGAGAGACACCACTTATCTATCCAGCTCAAACTTCCTAAGGTAAATAGTTTGGTTGCTCGTAAAAGGTAATTATCTGTAGTTCTACATGTTTGGTATAAATTCAGTTACACAGAAAGAATCAGCATCGTTCCTGATGGTGAAATTCTTTAAACATCAACTCTTACTAGCTTTTGCTCTTTTTACAACTGTGATTTTTTCTACTGTCTTTTTTCGTCCTTCAATGATTTCAAAATTGTATCATTTATATTTTTGAGACAGCATTTTGGTCACTCTACATTTTCCACTACAACGTACTTTAGACTTTGACATGAATAACTTTTGACAACCCTTAAACTTATTTAATTCTCCGTGGTGTTTCACTCAAGGTTTTTTGCTCAGTGTTCTTCAAAAATTTCTGCCGTGTCATGATCAGCCTACCGCAATAATGGAGACAGTTTTCTGTTACATTTTTTTTACTTGTTTTTAGCTTTCCTGCCTTTTTGTCGGTTTCTTTGCTAAGTGAACACTGCAACCAAATTTGTAATTTCTCAATTGGCATTTTCAACATGCCTTTGTGAATGCTTTGTGTTTGGTCAAAAATTAAAGTCTTTGTCTCCAGTAGTTTTCTCAGCACATATAAAGCCTAGTTTGTTGTAGGTTTAAACAATGATCTTTTTGTTGGTTCCAAGAAACCACTGCATCTCAATTTACAATCCACATTTTTGTTCTTGTTTTTGACAGTTTCTTGCCAGATTGTGTGTGAGTCTTACTCAATCCTAATGTTTTGTGTGGACTCGGTAAATTTATTGTTCTTATTTGTCTAGAAAATTGTTTGGTTTTCTTGATTTGCATTTAATTTTTTTGCCAACTCGTTTCGAAGTAGCTGAGCGAGGAGTCCTCCTGTTGCATATTCCTGCATTGCCTTCACTTGGTATACAGGAAGACCTGCTACCATTTAATAAACATTAGTCGACTTGTATGTGAATACATAACTAGCTTTCTACTGCAAATTATTCTAACTGGTTTTAACTGAAGTGTGCTACTTCCAATATTTTGGTCAGTGAAAACTTGTATGCTCATCATATATATGCATAGGGTGATAGGTATTATGTAATCATGTCTTATATCACAGCAACTAATTACTGATTGTTATAATTATAGGTGGTGATAACAAAGAAGAGTGACTAGTGCCAGCGATGCTGATGATTGCTACAAGTAACAAAGCAAGTCACACTATTGCGCTCCTAGTTCATTGTAAAAATTTAAAAAGATTTTGGAACAAGTTTTGGCAAATTTTTCATTTCAAATCTGTTTTTTTCATCTGAGTATGTGCCGGCACTGATTTCTATATTAGATTATAAACATGTTTTAGCTGTGCTAATCAAAATCAGGTTTTAAGGCTCAAATTTTATGCCAACTTTCTGCACAAAATTGGAGTTTCATAACAGTTCATGGGAAAAAAACTGTCCGATTTTTACATTAGTGCTCATAAATTTTCCAGCATGGACTGTGAGGGTACATCAGAAAACAAACTTATTTCAGTTGCGCAAAACGCCCCTGTCAACAAAAACGCAATTAGGCTAAGGTGGTGGCCTAGTGGAAATTGCTACTGTAGTCACAATGACTTAGCAAATTATGACAAAGATTTTCTAGCATACCACTATACTAACTCCTCTTGTCAAAGTTGCTAGTATTTTGTTAGAACAGTGAAGCTGGAGTTCTGTTTTTTTTGTAAATTTTTATCATTAACTGCTATTACAGAGTTGAAAACAATACTCAAGAAAATCTAGTGACCGTTCAAGCATTCTTATTTGTTTTTATTCACTGTCTATTAGCACTGTTTTTATTCCTTTGATATCTGGTCCAATCTTTTTGGTTTTTTTTGCAATCTCTCAACTTGTTCTCAAGATAAGGCAACAATACATATCATAGCTGGAGGTGCTAAATTTTTACATTTGACAAACAGATCAACCTTAAGGTTACATTTGTAAGATTGGCACTGAGCCCTGCTACTAAATGATGAAACAGATTGACTAATGCATAGATGCATAGTGGTCTTTGTCAACTGTCTAGTGTGTGAAATCTGTTAAAGCTTTTCTTGTTAACAGCAATCTTTTGTTCTTTTGAAATGTGTAAAGTTATTAGCAAGTAGGAGATGAAAAGCCTTATGTAATCATATCTTGCAGCCCAGCAACTAAGTAGCGTATTGTTTAATTACAGACGGCAGTGATAAACAAGATTCAATACTTTCAGTGATTCTACAAGTGAACAAGCTAGTTATACCAAGTTGATGTGTAACTACTCTACATGCAGATAGATTGTACAGGTATTTATAACATATCTGCAGGTCGGTATACTGTAAATGTAGGCATATCACGGATCGTATATTGTATATGTATGTACATGTGGTTATATTGTACATGTGTGCATATTTTTCATATATTTATATTGTTTGCGTATGTATACTGTAACATTCGTATGCTGTTCACATATGTATAGTATATACATATGTATATTGTACAACCATGTATATTTTACAGATGTGTATACTTTACACATATGTGAGGTGAACATGTATTTTTATTCTATTCATATGCTTATGTATATTGCACGTGTGTGTATATTGTACATAAATGTTTAT
Organism: Cryptosula pallasiana; assembly: GCA_945261195.1. NCBI lineage: Eukaryota > Metazoa > Bryozoa > Gymnolaemata > Cheilostomatida > Cryptosulidae > Cryptosula > Cryptosula pallasiana. Next base: position 33,781,639 of record OX183136.1, on the reverse strand, counting down.
TGCGCTTGTATTTGTATTGTGCATGCGGGTCAAGCGTGAAAGTTAGAATGTTTTTTTGGGTAATTAGATTGTACTTCTGTCAATATTTTACACGTACATGCATTCTTCAGTATATTTACCTGTACAATGTATCTACTTGTACCATATATATCTACATGTAGGTGTACAGTAAAGGTAGATGTATTGCACATAAGTATAACCCACATGTAAATTTTTTTTCATAGAAGTATAGTGTACGTGCAGGCACACTGCATGTGTGGTTGTGTTCTATATATAAGTATATTGTGCATATAGGTATACTTTCTATATAGATATACTCGACATGCAGCTAAATTACCCAAGTATGTATATTTTGCACTCAGGTATGTTTTGAATGTAGCTATATTATACAAGTGCGTATACTTTACATATAAGCACATTTTACATTTAGTTCTTATTCGTATGTTGGTGCACTGTATGTGTTGGAACATTTTGAATTTAATATTCTTCACCTATAGAATTATTGTACAAATCTGTATACTACAAGTACAGGAATACTATTTATGTAGATAAGTTGTACTGTATGTTTATTGAACAAGTAGGTGTCCTTTACAGGTATGTGTATGGTACATAATGTAAATTTCTGATTTGTGTGTAGATGCATAGTACGCTTTGTGAACTGTCTAGTGTGTGAAATCTGTTCAAGTTATTATTGCTATTAACAATTTTTTGTTCTCTTGAAATGCGTAAACTCTTTAAAAAGTACAAGATGAAAAGTATTATGTAATCATATCTTACAGATCAACAACTAATTAATGTATTGTTTAATTGAAGATGGCAGTGGTGACCAAGATTGACTACTGTCAGAAACTCTGACTTGTAGTACTATTACCCCGAAGGTTCGTATCAAAAAATAGAAATTCTAATAGGCAACTTTTGGTGATAAACTTTCGCTCACTTTGAATGTGGTGTACGCATGTAGGTACTTTGTAAATTAATATTTAATAAACATGTGCACACACAGAAAAACGCGGAGGAGTTTTAATCCCATTTCAATCAATTCTTACTATCCGCGAACGTAATCACCGTACATGCAAATATATTGTCCCTGAAGGTACTCGGCATGGTGGTATAATGTACATGTGGATATACAGTACATATATGTACACTGTACACGTATACATACACTACATGTAGTCAGATTGTACAACTATGTACACTCTACATTTATGTATACTCTACATGTAAATATAATTTATCACAATATTTTGTACATATATGTATACTGTTCATGTAAACATACTGTAATGCGTATATATTTGTACTTTTATGCATATTTTACATGTAAGTATACCGTACATCTAAGTAAATTGTACATATATGTGTATTGTACGCTTATATATGCTGCACTTGCATGTATATTGTACACACACATATTGTACACACACGTATATCATACACATACGTAACTTACACTATCATGCATATTGTACATATATGTATACTGTGCATGAATGTATATTGTGCACATATGTGTATTGTATATATGTGTATGTTGTTCATGTGCGTATATTGTCCATACATGTATCTTGTATATGCATATGTATTGTGTTTGTAGTTAAAATGAAAACGTAAATATATTTTTCAGGTAGTCAGATTGGACTTTGAGGAATATTTCACATGTAGATACATTCTTCAGTATATTTACTTCTACGATATATCTACATGTAGGTGAATTGTAAAGGTAAATGTATCGCACATATATGTATAATCAACACGTATAGTTTTTGTTCATGTGGGTATATTGTACGTCAGGTACACTGCATGTGTGGTTACGTTGTACATATAGGTATATTGTGCGTATAGGTATACTTTTCATATAAATATATTCAGCATGTAGATAGATTAGTATACTTAGCACACAGGTATGTTTTTGATTTAGCTATATTATACAAGTGTGTATATTTTACATATATGCACATTTTAAATTTAGCTCTGCTGCATATGTAGGTGCACTGTATGTGTTGGAGTATTTTGAAAGTAATATTCTTCACATATAGAATTATTGCACAAATGTGTATACTATGAGTATAAGAATACTATTTATGTAAATACATTGTACAGTAAGTTTATTGAAAATATAGGTCTCCTGTACAGTTCTGTGTATGGTACATATTGTACATATTTAAAGAAACAAAGCTGATGTGTGTAGACGCAAACTTAGCTTGGTCAACTATTTAGTGTACCAAGTCTGTTTAAGTTATTCTTGCCAATTACCATTTTTTGTTCACTTCAATTAATAACATATATAGGGAGTACAAAATTAATTGCTTTAAGTAACCATACCTTACAGGTCATCAAATAATTATTGTTTTGTATAATTGCAGATGGCAGTGATGAACAACATTGAATACTCTCAGCCACTCTAGTGCCTTTCACAAGTGATCAAGCCTATGACGCTACCCTGTAGGTTCTTATAAGAAAGTAAGCATTTCAACGAATAACTTTTGCTAATAAATTTTGTATCATTTGGAATGTGTTTTTAATATGTAGACACTTTGTAAATACAGGTATCTTCTACAATTAAATACATTGTACATGTAGTTGTAATTTACATATGTGTTTAGCTTACAAGTATATATACTGTATGTATGCATATGCCATATGTTTAAGTACACTTAGTGTCGGGGCCTAGCCGGTTTGCGGGACTTTGTGGAGCTCCACTATCAAACCCCCACCAGCTTCTAGGAAAAACCTTAAAATACTGAGAGTTGTCCTCTTCTTTTAACAATAGCGGGTATGAACCCAAAAGAAATGTAAATAATTTTGTCGTATTTTAATAGGTTATCCCTGGTGATTATGTAGCTACAGTGCTTCTTGCTGAAAAAAGTTCTCTCGGAGCAAATATTCATACAAAAAACAACGGTTAAACTTTAAAAATTGGAAGTTAACCACTTTGCAAACGTTATGATGCAGCATAATTGTCTCACAGACCACTGCTAAGCATTGGATCCATCTCAAATGTTGCTAGGTATAAATTTGCTTCTTATATTACTCATTATAAAGCAACTTTGAAGAAGAAAAATAGCTCTTTTGTGGATTTGTGTAAAAATAAAAGAAGACAACTCTCCAGAAACTCAGTTCTTTCCTAGACGCTGGTGGGTGTTTGCTAGTGGAGTGCCACAAAATCCCACGAGCCATATTGACCCTTCAACTACAGTAGTCCATATATACCTAAAGACGTATATGCACAAATAAATATACTCTACGTGCAGACTTACATGTACATCTACTTATAAAGTAAATGTAAGTAAGCTGTACATCTAGATACATTGTACAGGTATGTAAACTGTAGACACATTGAATATGTTGATCGAGTGTGATTTAGGCTTATTTTACATGCATTTATACTGCACACATAGGTACACTACATATGCAGGTATGAATTTTTTATATGTATACCGTTCATACAGACATACACCACATTGCGAGATTTTATCAAGATATTTGTAATATACCAGTAAGAATACACATAGATGCACTGTATATGTAAGTATACCGTATATGTAGGTAGGCTGTACATGTAGGTATACTTTATATGTATGTACACTGCGTATGTAGGTTTACTGTATACATAGGTATACTGTACATGTATGTACACTGCGTATGTAGGTACACCGTACATGTAAGTATACTGCATACGTAGGTATACTGTATGTGTAGGTATACTGTATATGTAGGTATACTGTATATGAATGTATTCTGCGTATGTAGGTATACTGTACATATAGGTATACTGTACATGTAGGTACACTGTACATGTAGGTACACTGCACATGTAGGTACACTGTATATGTATGTACACTGCGTATGTAAGTATACTGTACATGTAAGTATATTGTATACGTAGGTACACTGTATGCGTAAGTATACTGTATACGTAGGTATACTGTATATGTAGGTATACTGTACATGTAGGTATACTGTGTGTGTACGTATACCGTATATGTATGTACACTGCGTATGTAGGTATACTATATATGTAGGTATACTGTATATGTACGTATACTGTATAAGTAGGTATTCTGCGTATGTAGGTATACTGTACATGTAGGTATACTGTATATGTAGGTATACTGTATATGTAGGTATACTGTGTGTGTACGTATACCGTATATGTATGTACACTGCGTATGTAGGTATACTGTACATGTAAGTATATTGTATACGTAGGTACACTGTATATGTAGGTATACTGTACATGTAGGTATACTGTGTGTGTACGTATACCGTATATGTATGTACACTGCGTATGTAGGTATACTATATATGTAGGTATACTGTATATGTACGTATACTGTATATGTAGGTATACTGTATATGTAGGTATACTGTATATGTACGTATACTGTATATGTAGGTATACTGTATATGTAGGTATACTGTATATGTAGGTATACTGTACATGTAGGTATACTGTATATGTACGTATACTGTATATGTAGGTATACTGTATATGTAGGTATACTGTATATGTAGGTATACTGTATATGTAGATATACTGTATATGTAGGTATACTGTATATGTAGGTATACTGTATATGTAGGTATACTGTATATGTAGGTATACTGTACATGTAAGTACACTGTACATGTAGGTATACTGTATATGTAGGTATACTGTATATGTAGGTATACTGTATATGTAGATATACTGTATATGTAGGTATACTGTATATGTAGGTATACTGTATATGTAGGTATACTGTATATGTAGGTATACTGTACATGTAAGTACACTGTACATGTAGGTATACTGTATATGTAGGTATACTGTGTATGTAGGTATACTGTACATGTAAGTATACTGTATACATAGGTATATTGTATATGTATGTACACTGCGTATGTAGGTATACTGTACATGTAGGCATACTGAATATGTAGGTATACTGTATATGTAGGTATACTGTGTTTGTACGTATACCGTATATGTATGTACACTGCGTATGTAGGTATACTGTACATGTAGGTATACTGTATATGTAGGTATACTGTATATGTAGGTACACTGTATATGTATGTACACTGTGCATGTAGGTATACTGCATGTTTAGGTCTACTGTACGTGTAGGTACGCTGTATATGTAGGCACACTCTACATGTAGCTGCGCTGCATATGTAGGTATACTGCTCATGTAGGTATACTGTACATCTGGGTATGCTGAATATGCAGGTATGATGTTTATGTAGGTATGATGTATATGCAGGTATAGTGCATATGTATGTACAATATACATAGTAGATATACTGTACATGTGGGTATAATGTATATGGAGGTATACTGTACATGTTTGTATACTGTATATGCATGTACACTGTGTATGGAGGTATACTGTATATGTAGGTATGATGTATATGTAGGTATAGTGCATATGTATGTACAATATATATATGTAGGTACACTGTATATGTAGGTGTATTGTAAACGTAAGTGATTCGATATATTCTTTTACTGCTTATATAAATATAATCTAGATGTAAATAAATTGCACAGGTATGTATCATGTATATGTAGGTATGCTGTGCATTCTTGTACAGTGTACAGGTATGTATACCATACATTTACGTATACGATATATACAGGTATATTGCTCACATATATACACTATACCCAAAGGTATATTCTACATGTAAGTATGTGGTACATCTAAGTAGAGTGTACATGTAGCTATATCTTACATGTAGGTATATTGTGCATGTCGGTATGTTGTATAAGTTGGTATGTGGCGCATGCAGATACACAGTACATGTGGGTATATCGTACAAGCAGGTCCACTGTACTTGTATGTATATTGTGTAAGTGGTTTTATTGCAAATGAAGGTGTACTGCATTTGTAAAATTATTGTTCATTTGGTATTTTGTACGTATGGGTATGATGTTCGTGTAGACATGCCTACAGGTACCTAAAGTGTACATGTAGTTTATTTGTAGACATAAATATGTTCTATTATCTGCAAGTGTACTGTGCTTGTAATTATATTTCACATCCAACAGCACTGTACTTGTTTGTGTATTGCATATATAGATACAGGAGCATTGTATATGTAGATATTGTAGATGTAGGTATTATAAAATACATTACTATGATATACCTTCATGTACATGAATGTGTATTGTGCTTGTAGGCATACCTCACATGTAGCTTTGTTATATGTAGGTTATTTGTAAATTTAGGTACACTGTTGGTATATGTATACATTGAATATACTTTGAGTGTAGATAAATTGTACTGGAATTTATGTATGATGGTCATGAAGGTATGTTTAACATGTAGGCTGATTGTATGGTAGGTATATAAGTATATAGGTATGTATGTATATCATACTTGTATAAATGCTGTATATTTTGGTATACTGTAAACGTAGGCATACCGTACAATAGATATGTTTTAAACATATATACTGTAGGTGTGAAAATATTGTATGTGTAATTAAAATGTAAATGTAGGTATACTGCAAATTTAGAAATACTGTACATGTCGACATGCGTTACATGTGTTTATATTGTACATGTACTTGAGTTGCACAAGTAGTTATATCAGAATCAAAGGTATAGGCTTGCTCTACATATAAATTTGTTACATATGTAGGTAAACTGTACCTGTAGGTCTACTCTACTTGTAGAGGTATTTTACATGTGGATTTATCATACATGTAAGCATTCTGTACATAAATGAACATTCCACATTTAGAAAAATTTTACATGTAGGTATATTACGCATTTAGATACAGTATAAATGTAAGTATTTTTGTACCGATTGGGATATTTTACATGTAGATGCAGACACAATGCACATGTAAGTTTATTGCAGATGTGTGTGTCGCAAAATAAAACACAACGATACGCCTACACGTACATGGAAGTATATCAAACACATACACATACTTTATATATAAATTTACTGCATATGTAGGTGAAGCGTACATATAGGTGCATTGCCAATGTATGTGTGATTTACATTAGGTATAATGTACATGTAGGTATGCCGTATATATATATGTATACTCTGATGTGTGTACAATATACACGTTGATAAATTGTACAAGGATATATGTATAGTGTATATGTAGGTGTAATTTATCTTTAGATATGATATACATGTATGTACAGTGAACATTTATGTATACTGTGCATATAGATATACTGTATGTGTAGATATACTGTACATGTCGGTATGATGTATATGTATGTATATTTTACATACATGTATACTATCCATCCAAGTAAATTGTTCCTGTTGTCATATCAATATTTCACGGAAATAACTGGTTTTAAAATTTTCAATAATATTTTTCCTAGCTATATTTCTGTTGATTTTACTACCAGTCGTAACTGCAATTTTAATTTTCATAACTGAAAGAAACTTTATGCCAACACCCAAACTGCAATAGAAACAAATATATCTGCCACATTCAATCAACTGCCTACTTCTCTGAAAATCACACAATCCCTTTCTGTTTTCAAATTAAATTTATCTACGGATCTTTTAAACACCAATGGAAAATTATTTTAAATAAACTGTACTTGAGTAGACTTATTTTTTCTGTGTTCATTTTACATTTTTGTTATATTTTTGATTTTTGTTGTTCTTTTTCTTCTAGCTATGGCACTTTATGAAAAACATTTTTATAAAATGATATTGATGCCAATAAAGTATTATATGTATATAAATGTTGTACTTGTAGCTATATATCACGTGTAAATTTATTATCAATCTATGCATACTGTACATGAAAATATATTTTATTTGCGTGCATGTATATCAACAAAATTGCATGTGAAGTGCGCATGTAGGTATATTGTAGACATAGGTACATTGTACTTTTCGGTGTTTTGTACATGTAGTTTACTGTACAACATAGCTACATGTATGTATATTAACATATAGTTATATGTTTAATTTTTGATTTATTTACACGTTGATATATAGATATGTTAGTATAATATATATGAATAAATTTTGTGCATTTTGGTAAACCATCTATTAAATTATATTTTACCTGTGTGTATCCTTTACATGTGAATACACAGTAGATATAGCTGTATTATTCATGTAGGTGAGCTGTACAGGTAGATATACTGTTAGAGTAGGTATATTTTACATGTAGGTATACTGTACATACAGGTATACTCTGTACATAAATATACTCCGAGTGTAGATAAAGTGTACGCATATGTTCACCTTATATGAAGGTATACAGTGCAGGTAGATTTACTATACAGCTTTATATGATGTACATGTAGAGGTATTGTAAATTTATGTGTATGTTACATGTAGATACATTCTACATTTATGTATATTTGTACCTGTAGGTATGTCTTACCTGTAGATGTACTGTACAGGTATGTGTATGGTGAATATTGTACATGTTTAAACATTTAAAGCTGACTTGTTTGTAGACTCATATATAGACTTAATAACTGTTTATTATGCAAAATCTGTTCACTATATTCTTAATAGATATATTCTTTTGTTCACCTGAATGGTGTTAACTTATTAGAAATTACAAGATGAAAAGCGTTATGTAATCATATCTTGCATCTGACCAACTAATTAGTGTCTGGTATAATTACAGATGATGGTGATAAACAAGAATGACTGCTGTCAGTGATTCTACAAGCGAACAAGCTGTGATACTAAGTTGATGTATGATTACTCTACTTGCAGATAAATTGTGGAGGTATGTATGATGTACATGTGGGTAGAACGTGTCTGTAGGTCTGTATACTCCACACATAGGTATATTACACATGTTACTATACTGTACATGGTTGTATATGGTACACGTCGGTATATTGTACATTTAGTTAGATTGTATCTATAATTATACTATACTGTACATGTAGATAAGCTGTGCTTGCAAGTATATATAGACATAGAAAACTTGTCCATATACACATAGACAAATTGTAAGTGTAGTTATGTTGTAAATGTAGCTAGAGTGCAAACGTAGATAAATTGCACATGCAGGTATTCTTTTCATGTAGGCTAGTTGTAAAAGTAGGTGTATTTTACATGCAGATATCATAAACTTGCAAAATGATTCTTATATGTTGGTTTATCGTAAATGTAGGTATGTATATTTTACATGTATGTCGATTCACAACAATCAATCACTATAACTTAACAAAAACAAGAGCTTATAGTTAATCGTTTTTGGATCTGGATTAGTGAACTTATCTTAATGTGCTTTTTGTAATTGTTATTATTATATACTTATTGTTGTAGAAAGAGCTGACACTCACACACCAGGAATGCTTAATCTTCACCTGCTTGGGCTTAAAGTTTATTGATAGAGCTGCATATTATGTGACTTGCCTTTCATGAACTACCATGTTATGTAACTTGCATTGAACTGATGTAAACTACTTTGCAGTCTTCCATGATAGATGTATTGCTTTATGCTATTGACCCAAATTTTCTTTCATTCAACTACAATAAACTGCAATCATACTCTGTGTCTTTTACTATCGCCAATGAATTTTATATTCACGCTATTAGCTGCAAAACTTACAGCTTCATATCACGTGAATGAATAAATTCATTAGACATCACAAAGCTAATCATTTAACCGAACATGGCATGTGCGGACTAGTTTTTAGAAAACAGGTGCATCATATTTCAGTGCATTATTGGAATTGAAAAAATTGTGTCTTATTTTGTCTCCGGTCCTCATATTGTTTCTTCCTTCCTAAGCAACAAACGATGAATTCATTTGATAATCTATCTCTTCACTATCCGCTTCAATCCAATTTTCAGATGTGAGTAAAAGGTGGGGAATTATTTTCAATGTTAATAAGAGAGTGTAGAAAAAAACTAATTGACTTTACATTTATATCTTTACTGAGAAGTTGATGATCGATTTAAACAAAGTGATCAATGGTTTCAGATTCAATTTTTATTTTATGAAATGAAAGGTGGTACACCTAAGAAAAAGGCTGCCATGAACCATTAGAAATGATGGAGATGGAAGGAGGCGTGACTTGAATGCTGATCATTGTGAAACAAAGAGTATGGGTGCATAAAGACACTTGAATAATTTGTAGCATATGTTCCAGTGAAAGAAAAAGTTGAAAAGCAAATTAGAAAGTTTGCATTTGCTATAGAGTTTCTTTCAGTAGTTATTGTGGCTATTGTGAAGGAAGTTGAAGTGATTTTTCGTGTTTAAACTGAGAATAAATGAACACATAAATAACAAGAATGACAAAAACTGGTATAATTGCGTAAAACAAATTGATGTTGACACATGAAACAATTTTGAACTGCAAATGCTTTGACAGCTTCACATAAAAATGTTTTGTTTTCGATCAGGAGGTGGATTGAAAATGTGCAGATCAGAGGGCTAAGAAAGTGGAAAAGTCAGTGGTTTGAAGTTAAATGCATCAAACGAATCACGACTTCTAAAAGGTTATTGGGATGTTGGACATGTTAAGTGTACACTGAGCACTAGTTTATCATTTTAGAAATTGATCACCCTTCTGAGCCAAGTGGTAAAAGTTGGTGAAGAAATTGTAAAAAAATTTAACAAAAACAGGAAGTAGAGGACAAAAAAAGCACCTTTACAAAATTATGTGAGCCTTCAGTAGCTGAGAATTGGAGGTGCATAACTTAGAGAAAAAACTGAGAGTTAACTGAGATATATCAGACGTTACAGCAAGTTATGAACGAAAATTTGACGCAAAATAATGAAAAAACAAATCGGGTCAATTTTTGTGAATAAATGAAAACAATGGACATTTTAAGAATTATTATGCATATTCAACATGTTGAGATTACATAGAGCACAAGTTCAATGTTTTACAGACTGTTAACTCTCTAGAATCAAGTGTTATAAACTGGAACATTTTTTCGTGAAAAAGTGAGAAAAACTTGACTTACAGTGCAAAGAATGGGCTTAGAAGAAAAATTGAGAAGGTTCAACAGCTGGTGATGAGAATTGCATAAAAAAATTGTGAAATATTTGGAAGTAACATGGACAAATCAAGTGTTATAACAACTTACACTATAACATATACAAGAAAAAGGAAAGACAACTACTAAATAGGGAAAATTAAAGAGAACAGGAGAAGACAACCAGGGCAGGACTTGCTTAACTCGCCTGAGAAAAGTTAAAAAATAACAAAAGGTTATAATTATTTTGCAAAAATGTTTAGTTTTTCACATAAATGGTCAATTCATAAACATTTTTTTGTAAAACATTTTTAAATTATATCTATTTCGGATTAAAAAAAGGACTTTTTTGTGCAATCAGTGTATTTTTTTACATAAAAGTTAAAAAAATAACAAAAGGTTATAATTATTTTACAAAAATGTTTAGTTTTTCACATAAATGATCAATTCATCTACATTTTTTGTAAAACATTTTTAAATTATATATATTTTGGATTAAAAAAAGGGTTTTTTGTGTAATCAGTGTATTTTTTTAGCTAGAAGTTGAAAAAAAATCACAAAAGGTTATAATTATTTTACAAAAATGCTTAATTTTTCACGTAAATAACACGTTTTATCACATAAATGTCTTATTCATGAGTGTTTGTTGTAAAACTATTTTAAAATTATATATATATATTTATATTTATACATTCCGAATCCAAATGAAAAAAAAGGACTTTTTCGTGTGTAATCAGTGTATTTCTTCTACATAGAAGTTGAAAAAATAACGAAAGTTTATATTTATTTTACATTAATTTTAATCATACTATACTATTACATCATTTTTTATTTTAGTCCATTTTATCGTAAAAAGAAAACAGAAACAGAGTAAAGAACTTTCCCTAAGAAATATTGAGCTGAATGATGTAACTCAGTGAGTTATTTTCCTGTTATATATAAAATGTAAACTATCTAATGTAGCTAAGAGTAAAATTTAAATTCGGTAAAATTTATTTATATAATGAATAACTTTTGTATTTTAGTCAATTATTGGATCACAGAGAATACGGAATACAAGAGTTCCTCCCTGGGTCTAATAATATACCAGAAGAATATCGAGAAAGATATTGTTCAAGAAAAGCGCTTTGTAACCATTGATATCGTAAGCTATAGTAGTTTGTATTACAGAAAATTTACTATAAAACAGTTTTATGAATGTAAAAACTAGATATGGTATTTTCTATTACAATTATTTACTTGTAAATTTTATTCATCTAGAGAGGTAATTTGGTGATTTTTTGACAGTTTTTAAAAAAGTTAAAAAGTACAAAAAAATCAAAAAATATCGAAAACTATATATTTCAATGATTATTTTTTAAAAAAGTAAATTTTATTCATCTAGAGAGGTAATTTGGTGATTTTTTGATAGTTTTTAAAAAAGTTAAAAAGTACAAAAAAATCAAAAAATATCGAAAACTATATATTTCAATGATTATTTTTTAAAAAGTTCAAAAAAATGTAATAAAGCTCTGTTTTGAAACATAAAAAATTTAAAAGGATTGTGTAGGATAAAATTCTCACTCAAAAAATTATTGAAAATTGAATGAAATAAAAAAATATTTTCCCAAATACCATGAAAAACTCTATATATATATATATACATTGTTTTTAAAATAATATCGAAAACTATATATTTCAATGATTATCTTTTAAAAAAAGGAAGGTGTAGGATAAAATCCTCACTCAAAAAATTATTGAAAATTGAATGGAATAAAAGAATATAAAGTGAAAATCGCTATATATATTTATTTTTTTAAAAAAATATCGAAAACTATATATTATAATGATTATTTTTTTTAAAAAGTTGAAAAAACAAAAAAAAATTGTAATAAAACCCTGTTTTAAAACATAAAAAATTAAAAAGGAATGTAATAAAAGAATATTTTACCAAAATACCTCATTTTTTTTTGTAAATATCTAGTAAAAATTTCTGAAATATTGTTGGTAAAATTTACTGGAAAATGGTTTCAAGTGTGTCAAAGACTAAATATGATGTTTTCATTGAAATGTTTATTTTCAAAAGATCCAAATAATAACATTGAATCAATTAGTTAAATTTAACAGTCAAATTCTTTTTTATCAAGTAGGCTTAATGTTTCTATTGTGATTAATTCTCAAATATTGTAAACTTGAACTATCTAGAGGAGTAATTTGTCGATTTTGATGTGTTTTTTTAAAAAAATTATCATGTAATACCACATACTTCAGTTCTAATTCGTTTTGAACAATTTCATGGGAGACAAAGAATAAAAAAAGTTACATTGATTTAGTTTTTAGAATTAAAGTTGCTATCAAAAATGGATTGTTCTTCTTTAAAAAAAATGATTACGTAATACTACATACTTCAGTTCTAATTCGTTTTTAGAATTGAAGTCGCCATCGAAAATGGTTTGTTCTTGAATGGATAAATCCATAGCCTCCTCTTCATCATGACAAAAGCTTTCTGATGATTGCATTTTGAAAAACAAATTGCATTGTTTTAGTTTTCCGAATTGAAATTGCCATCGAAAATGGTTTGTTCTTAAACGGGAAAATCCATAGCCTTCTCATCATCATGTCTAAATTTTCTACCCCAATATCTCCAACCTCTCAGAGATAGGAATTGTTCTGTTTAAAAAATAATGGAAATTGTATATATAAATGATTGTTTTTGAAAAAAATGGTAAATTTTTGAAAAAAATTCAAAAGGAAAATGCAGGATAAAACCCTCACTCAAGAAACTAATTTTGTATGATAGGTTGCTCACCTAATAATAAGAAAATAATGAATGATTTATATTTAAACAATTATTGAAAGAATTAATGAAAATTGAATAGAATAAAGGAAATATTTTACCAAATAGTCTGTTTTTTTTGTAAAGATATACAAACAGATAAAATTTAACCATTTAAAGGATGATTTCTTTTTTTGCAAAAAAAAATAATGAAGATTTAATGAAATGAAAGAATATTTTACCAAATACCTTGTTTTTTTGTAAATTTGTACAATTAGAATAAGAAAATAGTGAATAATGTATATTTAAGCAATTATTGAAAAAATTAATGAAAATTGAATAGAGTAAAGGAAATATTTTACCAAATACCCTGTTTTTTTGTAAAGATATACAAACAGATAAAACTTAACCATTTAAAGGGTGATTTCTTTTTTGCAAAAAAATAATGAATATTTAATGAAATGAAAGAATATTTTACCAAATACCCTGTTTTTTTTGTAAATTTGTACAATTAGATGAAATTTAACCATTTAGAGGATGATTTGTTTTTGTAAGAAATTAATGAAAATTGAATAAATCGAAAAAATATTTCACCAAATACCTCTTTTTTGTAGATGTAAACAAATAGATGAATATCTAACTTTATCCATTTTTTTTCCATTTGGGATCATGTTTTGAAGGTTTTCAAGATAGTTTTTAGTAAAAGCTTATGCATTGATTGTCATTACAAGTTGTAGTGTTTGGTATTATTTAATATTTACTGACTCTAGCTATATTATATGAAATTTTCCATACTTATTGCACAATAAATGTATATATTCACATATTGTTTCATTTTTAATTACTGTATTTATTCAATGTAGATATAATGAGTCGAATTACAAAAAAATATCAAAACTTAAATGCCATACATTCAAAATCTAGATGCTCTATGAGTTAAAGTTATGTATAAGATTATCAAAACTTGAATGCCATACATTCAAAATTTAAAAGTTCAAATTAAGTAAAAAAATAATCAAAACTCAAATGCCACTTAAATGCCATTCAAATGCCACTCAAATACCCCTCAAGTAAAATACAATATAAACTCGGCGAATTCATCCAACGCCGTAACCCATTGTCCCAACTCCAAGATCAAATCCACAAAAAAACACTTGGTAGGGAGATCTGCTCATATATTACTACTCCTAAACTCCAAGATCAAATCCACAAAAAAACACTTGGTAGGGAGATCTGCTCATATATTACTACTTCCATGGCTGCTGGAGCTTGGCCGTAGGGCTCAAGGCAAGCTTTATAGGGTTTGAGGCGGCTACCATTTTGTACCGAACGTTGTCCATGTCGGTCGATTAAGTAGGTGTGGTTGCTATAGGCCTCTTGGATGATATAGGGCCCAACGAACTTGGGTTGGAGTTTGGGGCTCTCTCCTTTCCTTCGCCTCTTGTTCTCTAGCCAGACTTCATCTCCTGGTCGGAATAACGATGGCTCCTCTCCGTCGTCTCCCCTAGTCTGCTTTTGTTCCATTCTCAGTGCCTCATGGACATCCTCTAGTCTCTCTTGCAGGGCTCGGGCATATTCGTGCACTGGTACGCACTCTAGCAAAGGGGGGTGGTAGGTCAGTTGGT
This sequence comes from Cryptosula pallasiana, assembly GCA_945261195.1. Lineage (NCBI taxonomy): Eukaryota > Metazoa > Bryozoa > Gymnolaemata > Cheilostomatida > Cryptosulidae > Cryptosula > Cryptosula pallasiana. Next base: position 33,766,325 of record OX183136.1, on the reverse strand, counting down.
CAGGGAGGCGCAACTCTCTACCCATCATAAGGAAGTTGGGCGTTTCACCAGTAGTAGAGTGGGGGGTAGCGCGAAAAGCTCTCATGATTTGGGGGAGGACCAGGTCCCATTCTTCAGGGCGTCTCTTCAGGAGGAAAGAACGTAAGGCGTCTCCGAGGACTCTATTATTCCGCTCCACAACTCCATTGGCCTGAGGGTGGTAGGGGGTAGTGCGGGTTTTGGCCACCCTCCAAATGGTACAGAGTTCCCTCATCAGGCTGGACTCAAATTGGGCTCCCTGATCGGTATGCATTTGTTCGGGTAAACCGAAATAGCTAAACACATGCTCGTCTAGGGCGGTGGCCACTAATGGGGCTGTAGCGTCTGGGAGGGGGAGGGCGTCCTGCCAGCAGGTAAAATGATCCATTAAGACCAAAATCCACTTGTTACCGCGCTGGGTCTCAGGAAGGGGACCAACTAGATCTACCGCTAGTTTTTGCCAAGGCCGGGCGGCATACATGCGTTGTCGTGCGGGGTTGGGTCTGGTACCCCCATGTTTAGCACGCTGGAACGTCTCGCAGCTATTGACCGCTCGCCGTACATCGGCTGTCATGCCGGGCCAGTACCAGGTGAGATTCAACCTCTTGAGTGTTCGTTGAATACCTTGGTGGGCCATGACGTGGGTCTCCCACACGACTTTTCCACGCAGACTGGGGGGGCACACGGCGCACCAATGAGACCGGGTTTGGCCGGCATGGTGTATCTCCAGTACACCATCCGGGCGGATTTGCATGGAATGTCTCCTCTTCTCCAATTGGCGCAACTCATTGCTGCCGAGCTCAAGCTGTTGGGGGTCTACGGGGGTATTATTTTGGATAGCTTCATACACGACAGCTACGGGGTGACGGCCGGTCTTTTGAGCTTCCATCAGATCTGTATCAGGGGGTGGTGGACGTGGACGGGCAATGGCAACTACCCGGGGGTCTGAGGGAGGGGAGAGAGTAGACAAGGGCTGGGCAAGGGGGGTAGAGGAGGGGTTTGGGAAGGTCTGTATCGTCTCGTCTTTGGTGGGGCCACCATCTCTACTCTCAATGTGGGTACACTGTTTACAATCAGAGGGGCAACGCCTACTCAGTCCGTCTGCGTTCCCGTGCAAATGTCCACTGCGGTGTTCTATGGTGAACTTAAACTCTGAGAGGGCTTCCAGCCATCTGGCTACTTGGCTCGAAGGTTCCTTTCGCTTGCAGAGCCACATGAGGGAGGCATGGTCGGTACGGACTCTAAAGGTTTGTCCGTAGAGATAGGGCTTGAAGTGTTTCACCGCCTTAACTACGGCTAACAACTCCTTGCGAGTGACACAGTAGTTTCGCTCTGGGGGGCTCAGCGTTTTACTGTAGTACGCTATCACCCGTTCTTCATTGTTCTGGATCTGGGACAGGACGGCGCCGACACCGTCGTCACTGGCGTCGGTGTCTAGGATATAGGGACTGTCGGCATCGGGGTAGCCTAGAATGGGGGCGGAGACCAGTCCTGCTTTGAGCAGCACAAACGCTTCTGCCTGAGGTTGGGCCCACTCCCAGGGGGTATCCTTACAAGTGAGTCTGGTCAAGGGCTTGGCTACGGTAGAGAACCGTGGGAGGTACTGGCGGTAATAACCGACAGTTCCTAGGAACGCTTGTAATTCTTTAAGACAAGTAGGGGGGGGGGGGCCAATCACGTACTGCAGCAATCTTTTCTGGGTCAGTGGAGACACCTCGCTCGCTGACAACGTGGCCTAGGTAGCGGACTTGAGATTGGAGCAGCTCACACTTGCTGGGCTTCAGTTTTAAACCAGCCGCTTGGAGACGCTGGAGCACTTCGGACAGTCAGTGGAGATGGGTGGGGAAATCGGGGCCTATGATGATGATGTCATCTAAGTACAGGAGGAGTGATTTCCAGTGAAGGCCGTGTAGCACCCTCTCCATGAGTCTCTGGAAAGTGGCGGGTGCGGAAGTTAATCTGAAGGGGAGGACTTTCCATTTATACAGGCCGGAACGGGTGGAGAAAGCGGATTTGTCGCTAGCATCCGCGTCCAGGGGGACCTGCCAGTACCCGCTCACTAGGTCTAGGGTGCTGAAATTGCGGCTACCCGACAAAGCGTCCAGGCTCTCATCTATACGGGGCAAAGGGTAGGCGTCTTGTTGGGTCACTGCATTTAACCGCCTATAGTCTATGCAAAACCTCCACGATCCGTCTTTCTTTTTGACGAGTACCACGGGAGAACTCCAGGCACCATTGCTGGGTTCGATCAACCCTCTCTCTAGCAGTTTGGACACCTGCTCCTCGGCTTCTCGCTCCTTGTGGGGTCCTAATCTGTGGGGGTGTTGTCTTATGGGCTGGGCTCCGGGCTTCAGGGGGATGCTATGTGCCACAAGGTCGGTACGACCCATGTTGTGATCGCCTCTACTGAACACCTCCTCGTAGGAGTGTAAGAGCTGGGCCAGTTGGAAAGCTTCACTGGGGGTGTGGCAGTTGTCCAGGGCTTGGGTATATAGTGCCTGCAAGTGCTCGGGGACGGGGGAGGGAAGGAAAGTGGGGGGAATAGAAGTAGGGGGTTTCTCCGTCAATGGCAACTCTATGTCACTGGCCTGTACACCTGTATACCGGCCTATAGTCTTTCCCGCTTTCAAATGTAACGGCTGACTAGTGGGGTTAAGGCATCTAACGAGCAGGTGGTGTTTGGTATCAGGGGAGTTGAGACTGGCGGCGAGGGGCGGGGAGTCCGGGGTACCTTCTACTATACCGAGGGGGAGGTGTGAGGGGTTGGTAACTTTACAAAGTACCGTAGCCTCGGTATTCGGGGGGATGTGAGTGTCTCTTATGACTTGGACAGAGGTGGAGAGCATTCGTCCCTGTTGGTCAGTGCATGGAAGTTCTTGGCCATCTATTTCAATGACTGTCTGATCAAATTTCATGTGACACTGGTGGGCAGTAAGAAAGGGCATGCCTAAGATGGCGTCTTCGTTAGTCTGTCCGACTACGAATGTAGCATCCGTCTTTATGTCTCGCAGTCGAAGGGGCAGATGTAGGGTACCAAAGAAGGGAATATGGGATCCGTCCGCCAAAATGCCGTGGGTGTCGCTCTCTTGAAGGGCATCCCGGGTGGTAGGAGACAGCCGGTTGAACAGGTGCTGTGATAGCAAATTGGTGGTACATCCGGTATCAATGAGTATAGACACCGGCTTGCCTTCAATTCGACCGGGCAAGAAATAACTTGCCTTGTAGGGGCGTTCTGGCGGGGAGTAAGGAACGTCAGTGGGTCTGACGGCTGATGGTCGGGGGGTAGGGGGTCGTCTCTCCCGAGGGCGGGAGGGGCGTATTTGGGTTGGGGGAGTAGGGGGGCCTTTGGGGGGAATCCCTCGGCTCAGAGATTGAGCTGGTTCAGAGGGGTAATATAGTTTGTGTCCATGACTAACTGGGTGTTGCTGACGAGACGGGCGGGGAAGGTCAGCGCACAGGGGGGCCGGGGGGTGGTTTGGTTGGTGATTATCCCAGACAGGCGGGGCAGACGGGTAGTAGTCTGTATCATCCAGCTCTTGTAATGGCGCATACCGGTTGGCAGTAGGTAGCTGCCAGGGCTCTGGGGTTGGCACAGGATACCGTCTCTCTAGATGGGGAGGGGGGATCTGAGTCACAGGGTTATGTCGCTCTAGTCTTTCTATTGCCTTCCTATAATTCCGAGGGGCCCGGGGGCAGTTAGGAACCGGTCTCCCTACTGCGGGCGGCGCCCGTTTTTTGACGGTTGGTTAGGAAGGGGGGTAGGAGACAGCCAGGGTTTGGTAGGACAACTCCTCTGTAAGTGGCCAATGGCGCCACACCCCCAACACTGAGGGGAGGTAGGTGCGACGGGGGGGTAGGAGGGGTGGGGGATGGCCAGTGGGGGGGGGGGTTAGTTGTTGCTTCAGTTTCTGGAGTTCTTCCGACTGGAGCTTGATGGCGTCGGTGAGCAATTGCATATTTTGCATCAGAACAGCCAGGATGTCTGGGGACGGGGTAGCTGTCTGGTGGACTTGACTGAGCGGGGGTTTGGCTGGGGTTCTGCCACTGGGTGGTTCTAGCATGTCGTCTTCCTCCTCCACTACTCTGACTCGGGAAGGTTTGTCTTCAAATCCTGTCTTGATTTGGAGAAAATCACTGCCTGCTCTGACTGCTTCCTCGACAGTGTGGGGTTGTACGGCTAATAAATGTCGTTGAAGGTACGCATTGCCTATTGTGCTAGCAAAAGTTTCCAGTACCATTCGGTCAACTCTTCGGGGGGGCAGGTCATCATAAGCAACACGGACCAGTTTTTCAACTTCATTAGCGTGTTGTTGCAACGATGTTTTGGGGGAACGACGCAGGGTAATCAACTGGGCTTGTGCCTCTTTGGGGGTAAGTCCAAACCGTGCAAGTAGGGCAGCAAAGATACCTTCTACATGGGGAGGGCAGCCACACTCAAGGGCGTCGTCTCTCAGTGCCTCTCGTAAGTGTAGTAGGGCTGTAGCTTGGCCCCAATCATTTGCATCGGCTACTTCAGTAAATCGAGTGATGAAATATTCCACATCGGCCGTGCCATCATATTTGGGGGGTTTGAAGGGGGTTGGGTTGTGTCGTTGGGGGGGTTGTACCAGTCTTTGTAGGGCATCTGTCAACTCATCTAAGGCTACCGTTGGTTGAACTACAATGGGATTTCGGCCAGCGCTTCTTGCTCTCTGAGTGGCCATTGTTGATTGGCGAGTTATGGGGTATAAAATGATTGCTTGTAACAGAAATCAGTATTCCGTGGATCCCGAATCGGGGTTGGGTGGATCCCGAATCGGGGTTGGGTGGATCCCGAATCGGGGTTGGGTGGATCCCGAATCGGGGTTGGGTGGATCCCGAATCGGGGTAGCTTCGGGGTAGAGGGGGAATGGCAGTATACAGGGTCAAGGTAACTTCGGGGTAAGGGGGAATGGCAGTATACAGGGTCAAGGTAACTTCGGGGTAAGGGGGAATGGCAGTATACAGGGTCAAGGTAACTTCGAGGTAAGGGGGAATGGCAGTATACAGGGTCAAGGTAACTTCGGGGTGAGGGGAAGATGGCGGTAAGCAGGGCGAACAGGCTTGGTGTAGTTCCTAGCTCTTTCTTCTGCTTTATCATCTCGCAATCTTCTTACTTCTTACCTTCTTTCTTATCTCTCTCTATCCGTTGTGTCCTTGTTCTTCAGATATCCCACTGCTGCCACCAATGTAATAGATTTGCCTCTTCTATTAGCTACACAACGGATTCTCTACCTCTCTCTCTTCCACTCCTTTCTCTCTATCTCCAACGACGTTAACAACTCACGAGTCCTCGACTCAAACGTAGTAGAAATGTGTTTATCAGAATAGAGACTTTATTATATTCACAAGCAAAAGGGTACTTATACTTCAACAACTCTACAACAACTGCCTGCCCAAGGCACAACAGCTCTATTTATAGAGAAAAAGGTACAACTTCATTACCTTATTAGGCATAACAAATCACAATACAGAGTACAAGGCAATTGCCAATGGTAATACATAATACATAATCATAACAATAAACAGTCCAATCATGTAGCAAGCACATGGTGTTTTGCCCTGGGCACTTATTGCCGCTCTTTTTGGTAGCTGGTGACTTTCCAGTCCTTATAAGGGTAGACCATATCCTATCCTGTGATCCTGGGAGAAGGAACGCTCCGATTTCGATTCTGATTGTTGCATCGCGTTCAGGAGACCTCAGGCTATCTGAATCAACATGGTTGGATCCCGGGTCGGGGTCGGGGTAGGTTCGGGGTAGGTTCGGGGTCAGTTCGGGGTAGCTAATTTTACTATATATAGGGGGATAGGGTTTGGGGACAACTGATAGCCATTTTTCAGGGGATTCGGAGAATCTCCGGGGGGGTAAAATTCTGGGGGGATAATGACTTATGACTAAGGTCACCAGGGGTGTAAGGGGGGGGGGGGGGGGTTTGGGGGGGGGGTTAACACTACCTATCACATAAATCTCCCACAGTTCGAAATTATTACATGTGACTGGCTGCTAATAATCAGCCCATACTGATACAAAAACAGATTACAACCTATAGAACCAAGCTGGCACATTAGTGAAGTAAGCATAACAAGCTGGCACAATAGTAAAATGGCAAACACAAGCTGCACATCAGTAACTGGCTAATTGCCTCCATTTGATTTGTTTATACAGCCTCTGGTAAGAGGGTAGTTCCCTTGTCTCATCTTCCCTACAGCCAACCTGCTGCAGTCTGTAGTGCTATCAACAGGCTGGTTCAGACAGGCCTGTTAGTGTATTCATGACTCACTTCATATGCAGTTAAAAACTGTATCAAACTGGATTGATGCGTACAGCAGCAAGTACCACTTGCAGGGTATTAATGCAGTGTCCGAGCTATGTAAACTTTATTGCAACATTTACCTGAAAGAAACTTGGTGAGCCATTAAAAGCACAAAACATTTTCGAATCAAAATTTCAATGAATCGATCCTGCAAACTTATCTTTAAATCTTTACAAGACCTGAATACTTGCCATACCCTGGCAATTGCATGAAATACTGTGTGATGGATCTTGCATAGTGTAGTCGCTGCATTAGCAGCCTGCAAATGGTATTTCTCGCGGCAAGCAATGAGTTGATTTAGTGTGTTTGATGCACACGTAGTAAGTCAAGCCGAGAGCACTTGCCAACACACCAGGCTTGTCTGGTTGATAGCACTATTAGCCATGGCAGGCAAATCAGACAAATTAAGGAGTTTCCCGTTGTTTGGAAAGAGGCGGGTGATTCACCATCAATGCGCCAGTTTACTTGTGCATAACTACTACCCTACAATGAGCCAGTTTATTATAATGTTGCAATCTACTGTGCCAAGTATGGGCTGATATTTTTAATCAATCAAATGTGCTTATTTTCAACTGTGTTTTCAACTGTGTGCTTTTCTGTAGATAGTGAGACATTTAGCTCAGAGGGGCATAACTGTTTGTGAGCTTGTATAGGGAGCTTCTCTGCAAGATTTTGTATTCAACGTAATATAATGTTTATAACTTGAACTACTTGTATTTAGTGTGGCAGGTAGGTTGCTTGTGGACTTGTTGGTTCTTCTGTACACAGCAGAACACGGTGTGTCTTCACACACACACACACACACACGCACGCACGCACGCACGCACGCACGCACACACACACACACATATAGTTAGTACAGAGGCTTTCACTACTGTTTGCAGCAGCACTCTCTAGTAAGAGTTGATTCTTTCCGACATTTTCAAATTATAAAATAGAGTTGGACAACCTTATTATTTCCTGGTAAAACTTTGTTATTTTAGGTTCAAATAGATCCATATATGGAGGAAGCATTGTGCAGTATCTGCACTGTTGAAGTGGGGCCTTTCTTCTGTCGAAACCTCAATTGTTTCAAGGTGAGTGGTAAATGTTTTCTGGTTCTATGCTTTATCCATTTTGAATTAAAATTATAAAAATCAACATATTTGTTTCAGTATTATTGCTCTGTGTGTTGGACAAATGCTCATAGTGAAGAAGATCTTTGTACAGGCGTTCATAATCCAGTAATGAGAAACACCAAAAATGGTGTTTGCACTCAAACCAACAGGCTACCTAACGGGTCTTATAAATAGATTTACTAAAGTTCATAATTTTCTCTCCAAGTTACAGTTGATGAATTATTGGCTACATATAGAATGTTTCCTTTAATTTTTCCAATTTCATTATTTGTTTACTTCATTTTTTTTAGATAGTCTCAGTCTATTTGAAATTTCTTATACCTTGTATTATACTTGTTTTCATAAATGATCCATTTGCTATTGAAGTAAATATTATTACTAGTAAAGAATTCTGATTGTTTGAGTACATATACCAGTCGCTTTCTAATGCAGTCATCATTTTCATGTCACAGAATTCTTTCTGTTTGGGTAATGAATAAAGTTCATTCAATTATCATTCAAACCATTTTATTTTTGTGCACTTCATGCTGGGCTACACAATGTTAATACAGTTGAGCATAAAGTTTCTCACTTTGATGCGCATGCAAAAGACCATCAGTATCCAAGACTAATAAATACAATGTCATAAAGTGACAATCTGCCAAGGAATAAGTTATCTAAGTAAAAGCACAACTTCAGAACCTGTATGTTACTCTGATAAATAATCGTAGATCTACTGACATAAGTATGGAAGACTTTGTCAATATTTCTGACAGAAACAACTACCCAGTGCATTATATATTAACAAGCTGTCTGCCTCAAAAGGATAACCTCTACTCATCATAACGTTTTTAGCTAACAAAAATCTAAGTCCCAAGGTGAAACTTGATACCTTTTTCATATCATCAACATACCTACAAAAATCCTGAGTAGTCCATAGTAGGGTCCAGACAGTACAAGTTGCTTGTCTCTCATGACAATTGCGATACTCACTCAACAATTAAGTCAGTAACCAAACATAACACGCCGCAATCCTGCTGGCATACTGTAAAGGGTTCTAGCAAGACCTTTACTAAACAGCTGCTAGAGAGCGTCCCAGAGGCAATAGGGCAAGACCATTGTCTGTCCAATACTGCTACACAGAATTGAAAAACAGAGTAAAATCTGTGCCAAGTTGTATTGAGCTCACTATTGTAAAGAGAAAAACTACTTCAGGTAGTTTCCGCTTAAATATCAACCAAGGTGTGCTACCGGGTGGCACTGTGCTCTGCAGAGTTCGGTACAACAGAGAGTAACTGGTAAGGTAACCTGCCAGACAGATAACAAGTAGCTCCAATTACCAACTAGTTTTTTACACTGATACGCCAGTGTACATACAGTTGCTCAAGCAATTTATCACCACAAACAGTTCTGCCCACTCTGACCTGATATTTGCAAACGTAAAATGTTGGATACAATTGAAAATAGCCGAACATGATTGGTTTGCAATAATCATGCTGAACAGAATATGAAAATAAAATTAGCATGCATACGAGCAGACGCATTAACAACTAGTCAGCCAGTTAACCATACACCCAAATTTGGATAGTCCAATCAGCTGTCAGTAGAAAAGGAAAATTCTCCTTCTCATCTGCTTCTCTGTAGCCTGCCGGCTACAGCTAGAGCGCTCTCAACCAACCTGTCTAAGCTCGCTAGCACAATCCAATACTCACTTCGTAGTCAATAACAGGTAGTGAAAATCAAAGCATATAGTTACCAGTAGCAAGTCACTTGCATGCTACAACAACATATGTAAAACCATCCCAATACTATTCACAGCTTATGTCGTTAGGTTTCAATTTTCCATTTTGATCACCGAAAAACATCTCCAGCTCTTCTGAATGTTTTTATCACCTTCCAGCCCCTTACTCCAATTGTAGAGAAAGCATGGAAAAAGAGCCAGACCTGTGGCGATAGAAGTCTACTCACATTGGAGTGAAGGGTGGGCACTCTATCGCTGTGCAAACTTGGCTTTGTGAGAAGTCCAGTGTAGACCAACGAAAATAAAAACTTAGATGCAAGCCACAGAGAGAAAATGAAGCACTAACCACTACACCTTACCTTGTCCAAAGTGTAAGCGACAAGGGGAGCTGATTGGATAGAGAGAGCATATGGAAT
>OX183136.1:33693931-33756521 GCA_945261195.1 Cryptosula pallasiana | reverse complement strand
GGGCAAAAATTTATTGTCACCATACACAGCTTACTTTGCCAGCGAGCAAATGAGTGATAGTCTCCAAATTTTTCTTTCTTTTATACATTGTACAAAAATAGTCATCACTACTGTACTATTCACCGCCTTTCTGTGATTGTAATATCATCAGTAATAAGAAATTATTTGGTTATGAAATGAAAATGCTTGCCATTGTCCGTAATTATTAGTTAAGGCTGTCAATTAATCGAGTTATTTTAAAGATTAACCAGATTAATTGATTTTTAAGATCAAAAAGATTAACCTTTTATGACTCAATTAATCTGATAAAAAGAAACCCCAGTTATGTCACTATAATACTGTTTATTATGCTAAACACATCTTCCAGTTCGCCTATATGAAAAGGGAGATGCATTTTTGAGTGTTTCGTCACATAATCTTACCTATGTCACTAAATTTCAATCATGTTATCCAGAAGAAAACACATGCAAATGTCCAATCAATACGTTTGTAGGTGAGCGTTGTTGCAAAACGAGAAAACTATCACTAGTTCTCAGACTATTATTTTTCTGTCGATTGGAGTGCAATGGATAGATCCTGAATGTTGTCATGATTCTAAACTAGATTAGCTTTGGGATCTGTTTTATTTTAGGGCTTCGGATTGACATCATTCCTTTGGTACACATTTTGCTACGATCAATCTCAGTATCCTCCATCCAATGGGATGTTTTATGCTCAGAAATTTAACATAATATCTTATACAATAAAAACATGTAATATGATATAATATGGTTTATGCTCTAAAACAATTTTAATATTACTGTGGTTATTCATTCTAATAATAATCAATTTCAGTTTTTTTATTAAACTGTTGTTTTTATTGTTATTGTTGTTATTATTCAGCACAAGCAATACAATTGATAACATATTATAATTATTATTTAAAAAATTTAAACTTACTGGGCATATCATTGTTTTTAGTGTAGTATCTATTAATTACAACAATAATATTGAATAACAACAATAAAAAAAATATTTGTCACTAGATTTCGTGGTTTTATGTATTTATTACTCTAATCACAGCTATTTATTTATCTATAAACTATTGAGCTACACCGCCAAAATATATCACGATCAATTAATCAGGTTATCAAAAATACCTAAAGCAAATTCGAATGTGATGTCTTTATTATTTATCCTGGTATATCCAAAGGTTTTCTCCTTTTTCCCCCATAAAGGTTTTGGAGAGTAGAAGGTTTTGTAAAAAAATAAAAATAATAGTTTTCTATGTTATAATCATATTTGCCAAAGATAAAAGTATATTCTTTGTTCACATTCGATATTCAAGTTTCCGTTAACTTGTGTATCCGACAATCTTATTTTCCTTCAATCATGTGTGCCTACACTTTGTACTTGCCTGAACATGTACTGTAAATATCAAATTTTTAAATCGCAACTAGTTTTAGTTTGTTTCCTTCCTTTTCAGTTCTGCATTCAATAAAAGTTTTGTGCACAGTTACTTACATACATAAATACATACATACATATTGAGTTTGAATTGAGGTTTGCTAATCTCATTCTACAAGCATGCAGGTAAATGGATGATGACTTTACTGCCGCATCATTGCATATACATCACATGAATTCATGAGATTAAGAAATAAGAATAATTTAAGATTAATTGAAAAGATTAAGGTTAAGATTAAGATTAAAAAGTCTTAATCTTTGACAGCCCTATTATTAGCAAATACAAACCATAAAAGTTCAGCTTAAAATTATAGTTGTAAACTATGTAAATGTATGTGTATGTTGAAGTTGCACATAACTCACTTCGGAATTGATTCTATCACAATAACTTTATTGAAAAAAAAGCTGTTTTTTTATCTTTAATAGTTAGTCAAATTGAAATGAATATAGATTACTTAGAGGCAGTTATTGCTTTATCGCACCGGAGAGGTCAGCAAATGTAAGCTATCTGATCATAGACATACTAGAATTTTCCATTTTAATGAATAGATATTGAATAACGAATATTCGTAAGCATAATGAATCTAAATATAATCTGAGGTTATTTTGTTCTGCTGTGGAGTATTGGTAGGGAAGAAGTGGGTGAAGGTTTTAGGTGCTTTTTCATGACGTGTTCATATTTATTTTTTAGGCAATGGTTCTACTGCTATTTTTACTTTTATGTTGCTAGAATGAAAATCAAAGAAATGTTTCATAGGCATTTGTTTAGGATTCAGTCAAGTTTCTTAACATGAAAGGATTAAACATCATGTACATTAATGGATTAATGATCGTGGAGCAATAATTGCCTGGACTGTCGAGTTGAGGCGAAATCTGGCTATAGGTACTAGGCTATTGATAAACTGTAACACATTTCCACACTTTTGGCTGACATGGTCAACTCCAACCTGTTTGCACAGCCTAAATTGATATCTTTGTGAATGTGCTTTTAATTTTTGAGTTTACCCCATTAATTATTGGTAATACTATGCCAACTAACAGGTTTTTTCAACTGTCTTTGATCAAATGTATCCATTTTGTTTTCCATTTTTGTAGGAGATTGCAGAAAAAGTCATAGCTTGGATCTCCAATGCCCGCAAGAAACTCGCTTCCTTAAAAGAAGAAGTAACTTCTTTTTTCTCTTGGATGTTAGATGAATAGGATTCAGCGACAATTGCACCTGATTTGAGTCTTAAAATTGAAACATCGTTTGACATAGTTTGTTGTTATACAATCCTATAGCCACTACCATATCTTGAGCTAAATTGGAACAGAAGTTTTAATCATGCTATCAACCTTAGGATTGCTAGCCAGGAAGTCTTTTCAAGTTAATGGTTTCTGTTTCTTGATACAAAATCGTTTTGTTTCAATAAACAATTTTTTTTGAGTGATGTTTTTTTCTTTTACATAGGCGCGATGCTTATACTAGTAATATTTCACTGCATTAAAAGAATAATCCATATGCATGTTTCAATTGCACTAAGACGGCTTTCAAATAATTGCACAACGTAAAACGCAAAAACTTGTTATCTTAGTCTGACTCGTGTATATTTTGTCACATTTGATTGAGCTTGGAATGTTGAGTGATCGTTCTTGACAAACAGACTGAATAATTGTTTAACTACACTAATGCATGTTATTTGCTTTTTTTGTTTTATAACTGACTACATACTTTTGTTAATTTCAGTGCCTTGGAGTGATGAAAAGCCTCCCCTAATGTCGGCAGCACACAAAACTTAATCCAAGGGAATGCACCCATTTTCAGCAATTCAAACGACTATACAGATTACACTTGTTTTACATCAGACCAAAATTCTGGCGAAAGCCATAAATTCCATGTCAGCTTATATTCAAAATGAGCCATTACCAACCAAGATGAATCTCAGTTGTAATGGAAAGCTACAAATCTGTAATGGGCTCTGGCATTCAATACCAACCCTCTGGTAACAACTTCTATGAACAGACACCCTGTTTTCCAATCGCATCTCTAGCAGCTTGTCAGTCAATCATTTCTGCCTGCTTGCATTACTTTTCTTCTCTCCATAGAAGCCAGGGTAAAGCGTTGGGGTGGCACCCATGAACTGCCTGTTAGGTAGCAATGTTCATACATGTAAGGGCTGCTGTAGAAGCGGTTTAGGTTATTCTCAATCTAATAGCTTCAAAAAACATTTGCTGCCTTTCCTTAAAACAACAGCACACAGATTCTGGTGAGTGTTATTTACTGACAACCCCTTTTAAAGAATGCCTCCGGTCATTTCTATATTTATCTGATATGTCATTGATATGTCCTCATGAAGTGCTTCAATTATAAACCTCGTCAAAATTCAATTGATTTCTATATTTTCATAACTTAGTTAATAATTTGCATGTTATGGGTGTTGTCTCTCGATTCCAACATCGTAGAAAACCTATGACGTGCACAAGTGTTTTAGCGACGCTAAACTTTTGTTTTATATTTTGATTGGACAATTTTTGAATCATGAAATCACCGAAGTATAACAAATAACACTAAAGCATTGGTCATTGATTGGTATAACTAATAGGTTAGTAGTAGCAGGCTAGTAGCACATGTGGTTATACTTGAGTGCACCAATCACACTTAGTCTCTGGGTCCTCGGTCTGTAAAGCTTCAGTCCATCATCTTACGTAAGGGTCAGGGGTGGATATCTTCGGTAGATGGTTCTTAGTTCCTCCCAGGCTATTTCTAGGTTCTCAGGCTCCACTGACTCACTTCCTGCCGGCCCAGTGAGGTCGGTATAGGTGTATACAGGGTCAGTATAGGTGCATACAGGGTTGGTGTAGGCGTATATAGGGTCGGTATAGGTGCATACAGGGTCGGTATAGGACGGTATGGACATAGATATAGTTATAGTCCATTCGGTTTAGTAGTTACTAGTTATTCTGGTCATCTAATGGCTATGATAGCGATGCCAGAATGCAATGCTATGTGTGAGCAGAGAGTATGTACACTAAAATCCACCACAATATGCTTCCTGGGCTTCAGTATCATTTACTCATTGCACTTGCAATACTTTTATTCTGGTGGAAAGCCTCCCTAGAAATGTAAAGAATACAAATACATGTTGATGTACAATTGTATCAAGACTGATATGTCTGAGCCAAGAGCTCTGTTTTAGTCGTATGAAGTCATTTGTACAATAGGCATTTGCTATAAAGGTCCCCATGAAGTATTGACAACATAAGAAACCTGTGTAAATGTGAAGTACTTTCCCTTTATCCACCCATTTCCACCCACACGAGTCTCCCTAACCCTCTATACCCCTATCACCCTACCTACATTCCCTAATCTATTTCTCCTACTGTCATAGTATGAGCTGCAGTAATTTGTTAATGCGCTACATTGCTGATCGGTGGAAGTTTTCTTCCATGACCAGGAAGCTGCTTCTGCTGATGCTGTCTGATTAAGCAGTAGTGGGACCATTGTATTGCTTCTTCCTTTGCACCATGTTACCAAGGCATTGTTTCTATTAGGATCCACAAGAGTCGACTAATATGCCCAAAGAGCTAAGGCAGAACCTGAATGTGAAATGAGGCCAAAACAATGATACTCCCGCATGTGATGATGTTAGGAGACAAAGGCCTATGTCATAAAATTGCAATAAAGTGAGCTGTAGGGTGTGTTTAGCAAATGCCATATCAGACTACTCATTTCCTAAGCACTAATTGTCATTTCATGATATTTTAGGATGTATTAGTCGTGTTAGTGCTATTGAGCAATTACGCATCATTAATAGATCTCTTATATAGTCTTTAGCTAGAATAAACACTCAATCCACTTTTCATCATATAGCTTTCAAATAAAACTGTATTGTATGATCAATAATTGAAAGCATTGAAATTTATTTGAATTATCTGACAATGTTAGTTAGTAGAGGGTTTATCTTGGAGCCTTACAAATAGCAAAGATCAGAGACTAGGAAGCCAGCCTATCAAATAAGAAGTGGAAAAGTTTCATTGCCTGTAAAGAGTGGAAAAGCACCCCCAGAGCGGTCTTACCATGTGCACACCTTGTTAATTGTATTGCTTTGTTTATATTACTGTATTGTGTATGACGATTTGTTATATTACTGTAATTTTATTTGTGATTTGCTCACGCTAATAAGGGGGTGAGAGTTCCTGGTTATCGCCTATAAAAGGAATTGCTGGGTATAAAGAAGCCAGAAGTCTAGTGTATTTTTGTGTATCAACATGTTATATTGCTAAATCGAATCAGTACAACAAACTATTTATCCGTGTACTCTCTGTGTGGTTAGTCTGGGACGCGAACCCCGAAGTAGGTGTCAAAGTCAGTGGAGTTGATGCGATTGTGTTGGTAGTGAGAAGTGAGAAATCACTACAATACTATGCGCTAATCAGGCAGAAATTTTTCTATCCATGCTGTCAAGTTGAAAGTTGTGATCCAGGAGGTCTCTCTAAGTGCAAAATTTTTGCTCCAAGGTAAAAACTGCTTTTGTTCGAATACATTATTCTTATGCAGTTGATTGCTTCTTACATAGGTATGATGTTTATATCAGCAACATCGGCATGCCTCAAAGAGTTTATCCATCTTCTTGTTCTAATTGCACTAAGTGGTCTTTCAATTATTTGCTCAGCCACACAATGACACAATGGAACATAAAAAACAAAACTTTCTATGGTATTATCACATGTTCACCTTGTCGTATTTAACTGGGCACTGAAAGTTGATAAATTGCTTTTGACATACATACTGAATTATTCCATAATACATTCCTGCCTTTCATTCACTTCTTCGCTTTATCACCAATGACAATCTTAAAACTTCATTTTTCATTTCAACTGCTCAAGGTGGTGAGAAGATTTCCCTAGTTTCAATATTCCCAGAGATTCACAGCTTTTTAAGCACGCTATGAGCTCATAAAGCTCATCATAACAACAAAATAACAATCTCATTGTGTTTGGGGGGGGGGGTGGCAGAAAGCTTCCCACCTAATGTTGCATGAGCCACTTCATAGTATTACATGGCACAGGAGCAACTCTGGAGGTATTCCTTCCCTATTATCATAAATGTGCTGAATAGTATTGGTGTTGCTGCTCGAACTTGCTGCCAAAAATTCATATACGCCATTTGGTCACTTCCCCTCAGGTACTTTGCAAACTATTAAAGTTAAAGTTGCTAATATTTTGGTTTTTTATTGAAGGATTGTAGGATTAAGAGTATTTGTGGGGTGTTCATCATATAATGGACGGAAGGTAATAGGTTTTTATGACTCAACTCATCGTGTACGGAAAGGAGCGTTAGTTTAGACTATTGCAATTATTAAATAAATTTGAATAGATTGCTCAAAAATTATAACGAAGATAACTTCCAATTTGATACGGAATCAAGAAAAATAGTAACTCCATGCTAGAAATTAATAGAATTTTTCAAGTTGCTTTTATAGTTATGTTTTTATTCAGTGAATTACTAGCTGTTGACCCTCGATTTCCAGACAAAATGGTTATTTATCGATCAATTTTCTTGCCAACTGATTTTTTATTGTATTTTGTTTAGCGAACATAGGTGGCAAGTGCTCATAAAAAATTGATTATGAAATTAAAAGTAGCTGCACGTTCTGTACATGTAGATTAGTCTCTTTGTTTCTCATAACAATGCAGAGAGCGTGTAACCCACCTTCAATAATAATGTAAAAATGAAGGAACCATTTTTGGCTGTCTCCCAAAGTATTGAATGCACCCGAATCTTATTACTTCAAGCAACCGCCATGCAAATTTTCGTTAGTTCAACAAATTTCCTGTCACAACCATATACTGTTAGACCATGTTGCTAGTTTTTATTTAACAAACAGAATGTACCTAGTTGCATCGATAAACCATTGATCTATAATGCACTGGGGTATACACTACCAATTGGCTAGTCACAGTTTTTGTGACAAATCAAATACAAGCCTAGCAGCTTTTCACCAAGCCACCTTTGCCTGGATACACCTTTTTTCTGTCTTCCAAGGAAACTCAAGTGAAGGTCGAGGTAATGACTGGTCAGTTCGGTAGTAAAGAGTACATTGCAGAAAGGAGTAAATTTATAAAAACTCCATCTGTTAGAGTTTTCGACAAAAACAATCTTTGCGTATAATCCACAATCTTATAACAAAATAGGGTGATTGCTGATTGGTTCAATAACCTTACTACAAAGAAATAAAAGCCTGTATAAAGATCAAATTTGGTGATAATAGTCCCAGTGTTTTGGCTCGTCTTAACAATCCTCAGTCGCTTATAGCCTTTGTGTCAGATTATGTTATGTTATGTCATGGTGTGGACTGTGTCATTTCAAGTTCTGTTTATGCTTGTTAGTGGTGTAGTAGATACTCTTAAGGCTGTTCTCAGCTTAACATCCTTAGCGTCAGCCTGCTGTTTGACTTGACAGTTTTCTCATTAATGTTGGAAACCATAGATGTTACTACGTATTTAAAAACGCCCGAAGATCACCGTTGGTCAAGAAATTATTTCATAGAATGGCCTCAAAATGGTCTGCTAAATACTTGAATTTTACTAAGAGACAAATTACACCGTTCATGTATATGAAAAAACATTAATGGCTGCTTATGTATTAAAAGTGATTGTATGTAAACTGATTAAGCAATGTCCACACTCAGTTCTGTTTTCTTTATATCAATTATTGCTATAGAAAAGCTTATTATTTTTCTTAGTTAAGAATGTTTACTTTTTAGTTTGCACAAACATGATACCTGTTACCCGGTGCACAAAAAAGGGCACTTTTGGAAACAAAATAACTTGACTGTGGGTTTTTAATTTTTGAAAATCTGCTCCTATTATACTACTTGTATGTAGAAATTTTTTTGTTTTGTCTTTAGATCACAGCTTTGATTCTAGGCATCCAACTACAGCGGGGTTCGACAATATTTTTGTTAAACATAAGTCGTAGAATGAGCTTCAGCATTATTTATTACTACTGTTTCACTTGATGGCCAGCGCCAGTGCTAACACAAGAGTCTTTGATGCCAAGTCACCAACAGAGACACACCTCCTTTACACACTGCTTATAAAAGTGGTCCGTAAAAATCAATGACCATATACCGGAAAGTTCATTTCCAAATGTGAATGAAGAAAGTTTTCACATTTGCAAAATTGATATAAGCCTCACAAAAATGAGGTAAAAAATTGCTTGACCCTAACTTGTGTTTTGATCTGAAAGAGCTCTCATACCATGTACACGTAGTTGGCAGCGTCATCCAGAATTATAATTTAGTATGACAATGCTCATTGCTCAATACATTGAACAGATCAGCTGTTGCTCAATGGATTAGTTAATGCAATAACATTATTGCTAGAACAATGCAAAATGTGCTCTACACCCATAATAATGCAAATTGTTTTTTGTAGAGATTTAGGGTTGTCAGTAGTAATGTATGAGCAGATCTCCCTACTAAGTGTTTTTTTTTGTAGATTACATTCCGGGGTTAATGCAATGGGTTACGGTGTTGAATAGAGTCGCCGAGTTAATATTGTATGGCATCTGATTTCTTGATAGTTTTTCACATAATTCGGACTCATATGGCATCTAGATTTTGAATGTATGGCATTTAAGTTTTGATAGTTTTTTTACATAATTCTAACTCATATGGCATTTAGATTTTGAATGTATGGTATTTAGGTTTTGATAATTTTTTTACATAACTCGAACTCATATGGCATCTTGAGAGATAGAGAGGAGAGAGGAGAGAGGAGAGAGGAGAGAGGAGAGAGGAGAGAGGAGAGAGGAGAGAGGAGAGAGGACAGAGGAGTTATATTTACATTGAATAAATACATTGAATAAAAAAGAATCAATATATGATGAGAGAGAGAGTTTTGATAAATTTTTTTACATAATTCGAACCCTAATGGCATCTTGAGAGAGAGATAATATATATCGATATATTTATGTTTACATTGAATAAAAATAAAACGATGTATGACTATATACATTTATTACATAATAAGTACATTGAATGCTATAAAATATATTGGAAAACTTCTAACATAATTTCAAACATAAAAATAGATGAAGCTAAATATTCATCTATTTGTTATCGATATTTATAAGGATGATGAATGATTTTTTGTATTATATATATATAAGTATGTTATATATAGTTATAGTAACTGTTGTAAAAAGACGTCCATTATGAAGGCTTTGATTTAAGCCAAAGTAGGTTCGGTACATACCCCATCAGAACACACTCGTCTTTTAGCATAAAAATATGTGAGTCCTCGCTTTATTTGACTGTATGCCAACATTTTTTTATCCTTTACTACAAATCCTCAATTTTTACCCATAAACGACTTTTTTGTGTTCAATACAATCAGATAACTGTCTTTGTTCAATTGATTAATTCGTTTGTTTAAACCTTTTGAGCTAAACTTGTTTCCTTTTTCTCCCCAACAGTAATAGGATTTAGAGTTAAGCGCAACAATTCCATCTCCGGTAAATTCCTCTTTGAACAATCCAGGTGTTCTTTTTCCATGCTTTAGTACTTTTTCACAACAGTCTTGCTTGCTCCATTCTAAACTCATTGTTTTGATTCTTAAAAATTCATCCCTATGTTTGTCACAGTATGGTCGTGGAAACCAATCACCATATTCATTGTAAAACTCTTTTTTCATACTTGGTTTTACCAGCGTCTCTAATGTTCCGTTCAGCGCCATGTATGCGCTATCTGTATCCATTTCAACATACTGGAAATTACTTCTGTCAATATATCTATAAATAAAAAGATTGTTTCAATTATTTGGAAGTTTGTCTACTGTTTAAGTTAACTATAAGGTTTAATAGTAGGGAATTAGGTTTTACTTACTTATGCATAATAATAGTAGGGAATTAGGTTTTACTTACTTATCCATAAAGTCGTAGTAAAACTGTAGCATTCTCAGTTTAGCATACTGTAGCACGGAGAAACCCAAGTGTACTGGAACATTCATAGTTAGTTGAAATGATGGTGATAATGATTACCAAATACCAAATATAAATTTTGAATTGGAAAATAATTGTTTTAAAAACTTACTAGTTGTTTACAGGTTACGATTTCATAGAAATCATCTGCTACCTTTTCCATGGAGATGAATTTTTTCCCTCTGATACGAAATGAAGCTTTTCTCGCACCTTCGATGAACTTGATGTTGGTGTGTTTTACTTTATCAGTGATTGTTTTTCCATAAGCAGCATTTCCTACCAACTTGCTAGTAGTAGCGAGTAATTCTTGACTAGGGTCCGCATCTCCCATTCTCCTAGCGTCTGAAACTGATGTTCCAAAAGCTTCAAAAGCTTTTTTAGGAATATATTCTATCAGCTGGTAGACTTTGGTGACTTTCAATCCTTGTTTCAAGTACCATTTCAACAAAGGGCTGATTAGCAATATCTTATTTCCGAACATACTCCCAACTAGTGAACGTTGAGGAGTCTTTAGAAAACCTTCGGCTTCAGCAAAGACTTTCATTTCATTGCTCAAGTGTTCTCCGGTCAACATCGTATTTTTAAAAATCGGGGGCATTTCGGAGAACTTTTCTTTCATTTCCTCAGGAAATTCGATGTCACATCCAACAAATCCAAAGAATTCCTCTTATTGAACTCTCTCCAACACTTCTTTTTGATTCAGCTTTTTTTCAAGTATTTCAGGGTAAAAAGAATTGTAAAACGTGTTGACAAAGTTTTGTAAATTTGTATGAGTTTTTACACGTTTCATCCACTCACACTCCCAAATCGAGATTACAGTGTAACCTAGCGCTCGGAGATATTCTTCATTTTCCATCGTAGTTTTAAACAGATTTGCTTTGAATTTTCTTCCACCAGCTTAAAACTCTTGCTCTTTAGCGGTGTTATAAGAACAGTTGCGCCCATGCCAAAAACATCCGTGGAATTGAAAGACATGACGATTTTCAACACAAAATCCATCAACTGGTAATCCTCGCTGTCCAAGAACAACTTCTCCTCCATTGAGCTGATGTCTGATATTGATTTTTTTTGAAAACATTTGGAACTGTAACCAGCTATGAGCTACCTTGCTAAGTTTTACTGGTTCAGCGACAAAGGAGTTTTCAATTTTTCTTCTTCGAGGATAACCAATAGGCATTGATTGCATCATACACCATAAATAGAGCGCATTTGCATCAACTCCGTAGATTCTATCACAAACTTTTGCTTCTTTTCCCAACCAATGTTCTCTAATTTCAGTTATACCTTTGTCGTGATATCTATGCATCACTAGACTTGGTCCACCAGCTATGTTTTTCTTTATTAGAGGATAAAGTTCTGCATTGCAGTTGTCAATCAGACAAATTTGGAGAGTCTGTCGAAACGTGTTACCAAGTTCATGGAAACCCAAGTATGTAGAGAGGTACGGAGGGGGTGGTTGGGGAGCTTTGTTGAACATCCATCGAATCGCTAATCCTGGTAAAGATATACCATCTTTTAACATATCAATCCCATGCTCTCTGTAGATTGATCTTTGTCTTTCCAACGCTTGAACAAATGGTTTTACATCCAAGTTGTTGCACCATTTTAAAAGATCCCTCATTGTCTTCATGTTGTTATCTTCCCACACTTTTCGACAACTCATGTGCTCTCCTTCACTGAAGTTTTTTTTGTTTTAAAGAACTGTCAAAAGCTTCTCTTGGAGGTAGATGTTCTTGATTAAGTTGTTCCAAGTCTTTCATCCATTCATAAGGAAAAAATCCTTTTCCGGCTTCACATTTGTATGCTTTGAGATACATTTCATAGCTGTATCCAGGAGCGATGAAGTTTGCACAATCTAAAAACAAAAAAGATCCTATTCCGATAACAGGCATCTTGTTTCCTTTTTTTATAACAAAATCGAAATCTTTGTCGGAGACATCTCTCAATTTTTGAAGCAGTTTTCCTTTCATCACATTGACATCATAAGTCTGTGAATTGAAACCTAGAATAGGAAGTTTTTTCATATAGCTGTACAAATCATCCAGAACTTTTTCAGCTCCTGTTCTCCGTCTTAAACGATTCTGTTCATAATCACTATGAAACTTTTCTTCAGCTTTTTCCAGTCGTTGTAATTCACTTTCTATCTGTTTTATGATCCGCGAAAAATTGTTTTTCCAATCGGCTATACGATTCTTCACTAATCTCTTCCAAGTATTTGATGAACTTTCCAATGCATTCATCATCATCTCCGTTATTGACAATACATCGTGGGTTGACAAAGTCCGGTACGTTTGAACAAATTGAAATACTTAAAAGTTTATGCTCGTTAGTGTAAAAGGTTGTGTCTGTATCTCGATCTTTTTCGCAATTAGGTAACAAACACTCTATGTCGAATGTTGCAAAAAACGGATAGTATCTCAAAGAATCATCTGACCCGATATCTATCCCGAATTGAATCTTCAGTTTATCAAGTATTGTTGCACTAGGAGCGTATTGTTCTCCAAAAAACTGTAGAGTTGTTGCGTCTGAGATTGAACATCTGTGTGTTTTCAGGTTCCCCAATCTGTCATAACAAGTAGAACACATTGGACATCTGTAGGCTCTGACATATCTTTCCAAGTTTGTAATAAGACTGAAGTGATTGATATAAAGATCCAATTATAAATTTTCCTTGTAACTGGAGTTTGAATTCCAAATAACTGTTGAAGTCATATCATCATTTAGAGAAAACACTGTTATCTTCAGTTGAAATGCTTTTCCCAAAAGCAATAAATCAGCTTCTGTTACTCCTTTCCCATCATACTTTTTAGTACTATCACCATAGATGAAACCATGATGTTGTTGTTGGTACTCCTTCACCTCCTTAACTATTGGATCTTGTGCAAATCCATTGTTTTTTTTTGTAGTTCTTTGTGTAACGCTAGACATCTAAAAAAATGAAGATTGTCAGTAATTTGTATTCCTTTGTGTTTTTTAACATGGTTCGTATGTGTCTGTTGTTGATGAGGTGAGGGGGTAAATGCATTGGTGGTGATCCAACTTTTCCCATTCCGAGTAGTTTGTAGAAATGAAACGAAATGTTTGAGATCAGCATCAATCACCAAGTCGTATTTAATCTCCGCCTCAAGCTATTAGTACGATGATCAGTCTCCATAACATCAACAAAAAAGTCATCAAGCTGTCCTTCAGTTTCAATCAATTTAGCTTTTGGATATACAGTAGCATTGTTTGATGATGAGTGAAAGTATCAGAGTTCACCATCATTTTTGTTTTCTAGTATACAACCTACGCTACAGTTGACTTTTGCTCTTGAGCTCAATTGTCTCCAAACTTTTTTAGCAATTCTAACACTCCTGAATCATGATTGTCATTTTGGTAGGTATCAGCTTGATCTCTTGGAATCCCATCCCAAAGTCTTACACTTAAAAGTTCTTTGACTTCCAGCTCTATGTTTGGTTTTCATAGCTCCCCAATATCTAGTTATCAGATCATCCCATTCTTCATCATGAAAAGTTGGAGCTATGCTATAATCAACAATACCTAGGGTCGATGCTCGAGTAGGTCGTTCAATTTTAAATCTTCCATTTTTTGTTCTTCTTCTTCTTCATTTTCCATCATTGGTCCATTCTCATTTTCTTCAACTATATCCTCCACAACTGGCTCTATATCTTGAGCTATTATGCTAGTGTTTGGTGCTGAACGTTCAGCACCAAAGCCTATTTGATTGATTGTTTCATCAGGTAAACGAAAACAAATGAGATTTTCTTCTAGCCATTTCCAATTAGGGGAAACTTCAGGGTTTTTTTCTTCTACATTCTCCTCCTGATAATTTAAATTTTGTCCACAATAGAAATTTTAACACATATTAGTTCCACTATAAAACACTCACATACATTTTGTATAAAATGTAACAGGAAAAAAAATTTCTCAAACATTATTATCAATTAACTTTTAAAAACTTACTGTGTGCTATGGGATTGAACCCTAACTTTCTCTTTTACATTCAACCCCCGTTGTTCTGACTCTTGTCTACAATAGAGTGGTATTTGTATTATTGCTACTGTTTTATGGAATTATAGGAAAAAAAATTTCTCAAACATTATTATTAGTTAACTTTTAAAAGTTTACTGTGTGCTATGGGATGAATTCCCAACTCTCTCTTTTACATTTCATTCCCTGATATTCCGACTCCTGTCTACAATAGAGAGATATTCGTATTATTTTTGCTGATTCATGAGATGTGTATAGAAAAACCATCAAAAAGAATTACCCTACTAACATTATTAATTTATGATTTAAAAACTTACTGCATACTGAGGACTATAGTATTTTCAGTAGATGATGAAACTTGAAAAGACAAAGGTTTGTCTTGAAAAGCATTTTCAAGTTCAATCTCCGTTTCATTTCTATACTCAGCATTGTATTCACCATTCATTATCAGCGTTTGAAAAACTTATATCATTTTGATTTTTCATGAGCCATTCCCATTCCTTATGTAAGTTTACATCAGTATCCTCCTCTTCCGTTTCCGTAGCGCTGTAACAACAATAACATCATTATTTTTTAATAGAAGTAACAATAGTACATAGAGAGGTAAGTTAAAGACTCAGCTAATAAAAAATTATTATTTTGTAATTTTTTACCTTGTGAATAAAACTCCTAGTAGTCAGCCAGTTGGTATATTGTATAGTAGATGTTGAGTCTTCAGTTACTGTTGTTAGAATGGTTGATGGATTGTGTGAAAGCACTACTTTTTAAATAGCCAAAGTCCATCAGATAATTATGTCTTGAAGTCAATGAAAAGTTTTAAATTCACACAGAAAAACTTTTAACAGTTAGTGGATGTAGTAATAGATGTTTACCTTTCAAACGATGTTGTTGAAATGGATGTTTTTTGTGTGAGAGCACTTCTTCTTAAATACTCTAGGATGACTGTGCAAAAAAGTATGTGGAAAATACCGTGTATAGTCGCGTGAAAAGAGACTTTTATTTGTTCTTGTTCGCGTGAACAATTGGGTTGTTTTTCATGTTTTATTCGCGTGAAAATAGTTATTTTATTCCCACAAAAGCATTGTTTTATTCGCGTGAAAATAATTCTTTTATTCCCGCGATAGCAGTGGTTTTTATTCGAGTAAAAATAAATTTTCTATTCCCGCAAAAACAGTGGTTTTTATTCGTGTGAAAATAAATTGTTTATTCCCGCAAAAACATTGGTTTTTATTCGCGTGAAAATAATTGTTTTATTCCCGCAATAGCAGTGGTTTTTATTCGAGTGAAAATAAATTTTTTATTCCTGCGAAAACAGTGGTTTTTATTCGCGTGAAAACAAATTGTTTATACCCGTGAAAAAAAATTGGGATTTGTTCGCGTGAAACTAAATTTTTTATTCCCACGAAAACATTGGTTTTTACTGGCACGAGAATAAACTTTTTATACCCGCGAAAAAAAATTGGGATTTATTCGCGTGAAACTAAATTTTTTATTCCCGCAAAAATATTGGTTTTTAGTCGTGTGAAAATAAATTGTTTATTCCCGCGAAAACGTTCATTTTTATTCGCGTGAAAATAAATTTTTTATTCCCGCAAAAACATTCGGATTTATTCGTGTGGAAATAAATTTTTTATTCCCGCAAAAACATTGGTTTCTTTTCGCGTGAAAATAAATTTTTTATTTCCGCAAAAACATTGGTTTTTAGTCGGGTGAAAATAAATTGTTTATTCTCGCAAAAACATTCGTTTCTATTCGCGAGAAAATAAATTTTTTATTCCCTGGAAAACATAGGTTTTTGTTCGCGTGAAAATAAGTTGTTTATTCCAGCAAAAAACATTGGTTTCTATTCGCGTGAAAATAAAATTTTTATTTCTGCGAAAACATTTGGATTTGTTCGCGTGGAAACAAATTTTTATTCCCGCGAAAACATTGGTTTTCCTTCGCAGGAAAATAAAAAAATTTTATTCCCGCGAAAACATTGGTTTTTCTTCGCGTGAAAATAAATTTTGTATTCCCGCCAAAACATTGGGTTTTATTCGTGAGAAAATAAATTTCTTATTCCCGCAAAAACATTGGTTTTTACTTACGTAGAAGTAAATTTGTTATTCCCGCAAAAACATTGGTTTTTGTTCGCGTGAAAATAAATGTTTTATTCCTTCGCGTGAAAAAATGCTGATTCATAGTTATATTATAAAGAAGGTTCGTACGAGATGGTATTCATAGGGTTTAACCAGTGCAACTTTAGCTATTTGAGAGCAATTGTTTTCACACAGAAAGCATCCAGTTCTACAACAGCAAGCGGAGAAGCAACATCTATTACACCTTCCATTGCAACTAGGAGCTATATCTTTATAAAAGGTAAAACTTAATAAAATTATTATTCCCTACCTAGCAAAGATCAAAAATAGTTTAGCTATGACGTCAAATATAAAATAGTTAATCTTTTAGTTCCACATGAAAAGCTGAATTACATATTATTTCAAACATTATTCCTTTCTTTTTTAGAATACTATGGATGACTTTTCTGCTTCTTACACGGATTCAAAACCAATCGAAAACAAACATAAAACACTCAAAACAACTAACAAAAGAAAAAACTCTAACTCTATCACAAAAGAACCAACAATTAAGAGACGAGCTCTTCCAAAACTGGTTTTACCCACAACATCAAACACTAAGGAAAAAAAGAATTGCTCAACGATGCTGATAGAGCTCTCAAGATGGCCAAATCTCTCAAAAAATGGAAGACAAGTGATTTGAAAAAGATTGGAGGATTTCTTACACTATCATCACTTCCTGCTCCATCAGTTATGCAAATCGTTTCTATTGAACGAAGCACTGGTGCATACGGAGAATACTACATTCTCACCTATCTCGGTAATTCAGATGTAAAGACTTTTCAGAAAGTCGATTGCCCAAGTACAGTAGTTGAAAGCTTCAATATTGATAACTGCCCATTACCTTTCAACATTTTGTACTTGGGTGAGATGGAAAACTCAAAAAATCCAGAGACTACTTACTACAATGTCAAACGTGCTAGCACAAAAAGCTTAACCACAATGGAAGCTACTGCTGAAGCTGATGAACTGAGAAAAATGAGTGAAGAAGAACTCAAACTCGCTTACGACATTGAATATCTCAGCACTTTCAAAGAATGTTCAATTTTCCCTTACATCGATGTTGTTTAAAGATTCATTCCTTTTTGATTCAATGGAAAAGAATCTGTCGTAAAGTGCATTCGCTATGTCGCAGAGAAAGATGGAAAAAGAGAGACGAGAACACTTCTAATACCAATCACATACAACGAGGAAGCTAAAAGATGTGCACCTGGTGTGATGATTCACAAAGAAAAGAAACAGAGTAAGAATGGAAATCCTATTCCATACTACAATCTCGTCTTTATTTCTTCAACCAACACCAGTGATTGGGAAGATTATTGTGCACAAGCAAATTCCAATGAGAAGCTAGCGAAAACAAATAATGAGGATGAAGATCTTAAGGAATTCCTAGAAAAGGAATTATAAGATTTTGATGAAGAGCTTGCTGTTGATGGTATGTAGACTCAATCTCGAACGCTGATGATATGTAGTCTCAAGTGGATAAACCAAGCTATAGTACTTTGTATTACGCAAAATTTACTGTCAGTTTTAACCATCTAGAAGGCTAATTTGGTGACTTTTCCAAAATTTAACAATGTCAAAAACTAGATATAATGTTTTCTATTGCAATTATATCCCAAATACTGTAAATTTTAACCATATAGAAGACGAATTTGGTGATTTTCCAAGATACTTTGTAAAGGAAAAGACTATGCATTGATTGTCATTACAAGTTGTAATGCTTTGTATTACTTAGTCTTTACTGACTCTAGCTATATTATATGGGGAGATTTTCCCCTACTTATTATGTAATAAATGTATATAATCATATATTGATCCATTTTTATTCAATGTATTTATTCAATGTAGATATAAATATACCTATAAATATGTACATTAGTGTTCAAAATTTAGATGCCACATGAGTTCGAATTATGTGAAAAATTTATCAAAACTCAAATGCCATACATTCAACTCTCTCTCTCAAGATACCATATGAGTTCCAATTATGTAAAAAAGTTATCAAAACTTAAATGCCATACATTCAAAATCTAAATGCCATATGAGTTAAAATTATGTAAAAAAATTATCAAAACTTAAATGCCATACATTCAAAATCTAGATGCCATATAAGTTCCAATTAAGTAAAAAAATTATCAAAACTTAAATGCCACTTAAATGCCATACAATATTAACTCGGCGACTATAGTCAACGCCGTAACCCATTCCATCAACTTCGGAATTCAACCCCACAAAAAAACACTTGGTAGGCAGATCTGCTCATATATTACTACTGTTGTCAATTGCCGTTGGAAACTTGATAGGCACTAAACTAACAATTGGAAACGGAACTGGCGATATTTTTAGTTGCGTTCTTTTTGTCTGTCTATTGGTTGAGGGAAACAAGTATAATATCAACTGGCCAATAATCATTGACTTCAACTTCCTCATTGAATATCAAGGTCACTGAAGCTTAACCAGTTCCATTTCAACACTTCAGTTGAAACGGCAAACATGGGGGTCTGTGAAAGATGTGGCAAGAGATATTATTCTGACCCAAACTTCTGTTCAAAGTGTGGATATCAACTGAATTTTGTTGCCATGTTTGCAGCTGAAGGAGGTAGGTTTTCCAAAGTCTAGTGAAGTGCTTTAACAATGAAATGTTGTCCGGTGTTTGAGGAATTACTTTAAAAAGCATTTTTACATTATAATGGTTCTAAATAGCTTCCATACTCTTTCCTCTCAAGCTAAAAAAGTTAACCCTATTCGAAGGTACAAGTTTTATGTTTCCTGATGCTTTAGAGTCTGAAAACATTATCTACCAGTCATTGGTTTTGGTTTCTGTTGTGGCTTGAAATATAGCATTAAGTCACTATATTAAGACTTTTACCTGAATTGTGCTTTATTACTACAAAACGTATTTAGTGAAGGCTAATGGCATACAAACTTTACAACCAAAATGAATATGGATCTAAAAAATTTTGGTTTATAAAATAAAGTCAATTATTACATTTAATATTCATGTTCATCACACCCATAAGCATTCCAGATTCAATTATTGTTGTATCTAAGCAATTCCAGTTTTTACTTACAGATCCAGCTCAACAGGCTGAGCAGGCAGTAAGGCAGGCTGAGACAGATATGCGTCAAAAGTTCAGAGCAGTAAGAAATTTTTTGGGAACGCTTACCAAAACGGTAAATAAATTGTTCAGTTATCATCTCTTATTTCTGCAGCTGGTTTTGAAAACGGAGTGTAAAACTGCAAATCAAAATTTATTGTAAACCTCATTGGGTATACAGAGAAATATTTGCAGTTAGATAAAATGAAAAAAATATATACATTTGAGTCTTACTAAAGATGTTCCCACAACTATGAGACACCAATGTGTAGAATGTGGGGATTGGATAAGATTGGATTGAGATGTAACTGAATTTAATTGTTGAATGTATTACAAAAGTGTAACTAAGTGTTTGGGTACTATTGTATTGTGGGAATTGTAATTTCCTGTGGTGACTGATCACTTTTCAGGCAGCCTGTTGTGTTTTAATACAGATTTTTAACGCGAGAGCAGTGGCAGTAGTTATAAAGTGTCATAAGTAATAATTATTTAGTTACGATGAGCTATGTGCTATTATATAGTAACGTAAGTATATTATAACACAGTTCATCTGTGTGGCCTGCAAAACATATATGAATCAAGTGGCTCAAAAAATAAATAAGTAACGAGAAGAAACTGAAACTACTAACGACAACGATAATAATCTGTGAATAAATGGTATATTTTGAAAAAAAATAAACAAGTTCTGACAAGATTTCGATAATAATTTATGCTAACTAACAACCTATCCTTAACTAGCTGTTGGTTTACTTCTATTTGGTTAAAACTCCCATTACATATAATTAATCACTCAGTAACATGACGGCATCGGCAAACTCTGAAATGAGACACACTTTTAACAAGCGAATCTGTTGCTCTACAAGAATACATTTTACCACTCAAGATAACTGTAAATAATCGCAAAGCATTTGCTTCAAGTTTTTTTGATGGTTTGCTGAACATGTCTCGCATCCATCTCATGCATACTGTCACATCCGAAGAAGCGTCTCAAATTTTCACAACACCATATTTGTTAAAATTACGTCTCCAAAGTTACTTCCTCTTTGCACGATAATTTTAATTTTCATTTATTATTATTTATCAACAACAATCAGAGCATCATTAGATGCAGTTTTATACTTGATGAACATGATGATGTAACACCAATGATCTCAGTGTGTTTAGTATCCGCTTGGTTTAATTCTTTTTAAGGTTTAATTATGTTTCCATATGTCATTATAATGGGTGACAAACTCAATGCCAAAGAAAGACACCATGGTACCATCTTCACAGCTATGCTTCTTGCAAACTTGTAGTGCTCAGGTCAATGCAATTTAATGACCACATTGACATTTACTATGTTTCCACATCATGACAAAATATCGCCAAATCTCTGTGGTTTGCTACCACAAATAATTGGCGACAAGGGCATATATTCCCACGACTCAAAGTTTATCGCCGTTGGTTAAACCACGCCCACAGAGGCAGTTGCAGTCAATGTGCTGTTGAGTGCAATTTAGCCTACTAGCGTTGCAGGCTGTTTTTATTATTATTTTCCTATATTGTGAAATATATGAACAAAATATCACTGAGTTGTTGGCTAGCTAAGGAAGCTGTGTGGTGACAAAGAATTTTAATAGCACACTGGCTATGATTCAATAAATTATATTATTTACTATTATTAGTTAGTAATAAATAAATAATAATAATAAAGAACCAAGTGAATTTTTGCTCAAAAAAAATACTACCATTTGTTTTTCACCACTACAATAATTAATTACCAGCAGCTAAGATTCATTCGTTTCAAATCAGTTGTATTGTTTCATAAATAATTGTGTAATAAACCACAAACGATCCTCGTTAGTTAAATATAAACACACACTAGCTAACGATGCCATGCGGTTACAATGGATAATTTGTGGCTTCCTGTTTTATTACGCATGTCTGGTTTTATCGCCTTTGGCGATATTAGCGTTTCCAATAGCAATAAACATATGGAAATCTGCTTATCGCCAATTTTTCGCTTTCAGAGAGCGACAAATTTTTGTCGACAATGCTGTTCCCAACTGGAATTTCCATTTATCGCCGGCAGTATCGCCAATTTGTCATGATGTGGAAACATAGTAAATAACTGCAACTTTGAGTTTTCACTAATTTTGAAAACGATGGTGTACTCAAACAGAAAGTTTCAAAATGTCTATTAATTACAAGAATTGCATCAGGCTGTGTAGAAATATCACAAACATTTATCACTTTTGGTTTTTTAAAAGATTGGTCATGATGGAATACAATTGAACTGAAAGGGTGTATATGGTTTCTGATTACTAATACTTTACTGTTTTAATACCTCAATATAGAGGAAAAAGTTTTTTTAGCAATAACAAAAAATTCTCTAACTATTTTGGTTATCAGGTGTATTTCCAACTTATGTTCACCAAACAAACTGCAATGAGTTCAAACAATAAATAATCATTTTGTTTGGAACTTGTGGGTCAACAAAAAGTAGCTCAGTGAACAGTAAAAAATAATCAGCGAGCATTTATTTTTATTGTTTAAAAGTTGCGAATGAAGCTGTACACTAAATAGATTATCACTAAAGAAGTTATTGTTTTCATATTCACAGACTTGTTTTATATCCTTCAAAAGTAGTTCAAAACTTACTAAATCTAAAGGGCGAGCTTACAAATTATGTCAGTATTTGCTTGTGATTTGGAAAGTGATTTGTTCAGTAACCTGTAACAGTTCATTGAATAATTATGAAGTTCTAAATCAATCTTCTGTCTCCTACGCGCCGTATTGAATTATGAAAACCTATTAGTTTTTGTACATTGTTCTACCAACGCGTCACAAATACCCTTATTATTATCCTCAGCATTCAGTGAATGCCTGCCAACCAGAGCGGTGCTAAACTTTTTTGTCACCATACACAGCTTACTTTGTCAGCAAACAAATGAGTGATAGTTTCCAAATTTTTCAATTTTTACAAAAATAGTAATCACTACTGCACTAAACAACACCTTTCTGTGATTGTAGTATCACCAGTAATAAGAAATTCTTTGGTGATGAAATGAAAATGCTCGCTATTAGTAGTAATATATGAGCAGATCTCCCTACCAAGTGTTTTTTTGTGGATGAGTGCTCGGGGGTGATGCAATGGGTTACGGCGTTGAATGAATTCGCCGAGTTAATATTGTATTTCATTTGAGGGGCATTTGAGTGGCATTTGAGTGGCATTTAAGTGGCATTTGATTTTTGATTATTTTTTTACTTAATTTGAACTTATATGGCATATAGATTTTGAATGTACGGCATTTGAGTTTTGATAATTTTTTTTACATAACTCGAACTCATATAGCATCTTGAGAGAGAGGAGAGAGGAGTTATATCTAGCTTGAATAAATACATTGATTAAAAATGAATCAATATATAATTATATACATTTATTACATAATAAGTAGGGGTAAATCTTCCCATATAATATAGCTAGAGTCAGTAAAGACTAAGTAATACAAAGCACTAGGTCTTGTAATGATAATCAATGCAAAGTCTTTTCCTTTACATCGCATCTTAAAAAATCATCAAATTAGTTTTCTATAAGGTTAAAATTTACAGTATTTGGGAAATAATTGTAATAGAAAACATTATATCTATTAAAATTTACTGTAAATTGTATGTAGTACTGTAGTGGATTTTGGGGGCTGAAACCCACTAGCTGAGGTCGGTAGCTTGCTGCCACCAGTTGTTATATTTCACCTGCTACAACGGCAGGGTCGGTATGCCACCGAGATAGAGTCTCAACTCTACAACCGAAACAGAGCCCTCGGCTCAAACGCATTACTACAGTGCTATCGAGTAATAAGCCATTTATTCATCCAGAATAAATACGAGTCTAGTCAAAAGGTACAAACAATACAATGCACTAATACTAACCAAAGATAGATGGTAAGTGTTCCGCCTTTTATAGGCATCTCACAGGAAGTGACAGGAAGTGATCTTTGTCACAACCAATCACAAGATAATAATACTTAATTAACCAATACAAAAGCTTATAATAATAAACAACGAATCACAAGACTAAGATAGATATGGTCCCATCGAATGTAGGAGGGGTTATAAGGCAATTGTCCAATCAACGGCTTATCCACTTCCTGTCCCGCCTTTGCAGCCTTTGTATCCGCTTCTCCTCTGATTTAGGGGTGGTTATGTCCTGGATCCGTCTTCCTGAGGCTTTTAGGATATTTTATGGTCCTCAGGCTATGATGATTCACTTCCTGCCGACTCGGTGAGGTCGGCATAGTCCTATACAGGGTCGGTATAGTCCTACATAGGGTCGGTATAGTCCTATACTGCAGGGTAGGTCAGTTCGGTATTGACTGACATGATTGTTTCTGAGCCTAGTCATTAGTAGGCTTGATAATTATAAGGTGCGCAGGAGTGTATGCTATGAAAATCCACAACACACCTCTCTCCATTAAAGACATTCTCTTGTCTTTAATAATACATATTTAGAACAAGAGAATAAGTAGCTGGGAGTATCATCCGTACTCAGATTAATATATATATTTGTGAAACCTTCGTCACAAAATAGAATAAAATACAGAAGGGTCTATGGAGTCTAAGTCCATAGAACGGTTATACATGCGAATAACAATACGTATGTACACAAGAGAATACATAGTCTCTTTTAGAACAAATCGCCACGCAGGTTGGTGGCGTGGGTGCGTAGTCGCACTACTTCCTCGGTTACTGCTCTCGCTTCCATAGCGACAGCGGCAGTAATGCCGTAGGTAGTGCTGCGTTATATGCACTTTGAGCTGTCTGGAGTTGCGTGCCCCAAAGTTGCACTTCGGGCACTCATAGTCAATGGCACTTCCCATTAGTGCGTTGATTTGATTGTCTGTTGCTTTTGTTACCCATCGTAACATACGCCAACGCGTCGGGTTCCTTTTCCCATCTTGGGTGTAGGAAGTTGTCGGCTCATCTTCCAATGTGAGCTTTTCTTCTGGTAGCTCTCCCTCCTCTAGGTTGGTTGGGGGGGGGTGACCTGCACCAGTCGTACCGTCAACTTCGGCTGGATCTCTGAGCGAGAGTCAGCAACTGCAACATCAATATGTTCATCAATACATGATTTACGAACTGAGATTGATACATCGCAGGGGGAAGCAAGGGGAACTGGTTGTGGGGTTGAAGCCCCTACAACGTCCTTGAGGGTCGTTGGGTGATCGCCCAACAAAGCTATTGAAGTAACAACGCCTTCTAGTGGAGGGTACCGGAGCCTTCGGTTCTCCTGTCTCATTAGTAGTAATATATGAGCAGATCTCCCTACCAAGTGTTTTTTTGTGGATTAGTTCTTGGGGGTTATGCAATGAGTTACGACGTTGGATGGATTTGCCGAGTTTATATTGTATTTCATTTGAGAGGCATTTGAGTGGCATTTGAGTGGCATTTAAATGGCATTTGAGTTTTGATTATTTTTTTTACTTAATTTGAACTTATATGGCATGAATGAATTCACCGAGTTTATATTGTATTTCATTCGAGGTTCGTTTAAGTGGCATTTGAGTTTTTGATTATTTTTTTACTTAATTTGAACTTATACGGTATTTAGATTTTAAACTTTAGATTTTAAATGTATGGCATCTAAATTTTGAATGTATGGCATTTAAGTTTTGATCATTTTACATAATTCGAACTCATATGACGTCATTTTGATGAAGATGGAGTTGTAATTGCCGCTGAATTGTTTTTGTATATGATATATCTATCTACAACGCTATAGTTATTGTTATAGTTTTATTATTACATAATAAGTATTACATTATTTGCTTACTGGTGAATGTAATGAAATAGATATCATAATAAAGTATAATAGGTTGAATATATAGTGTTAAAGTCTATAAAAACTTTTTAATTTGTAAAGTATTTGATGACTTTACAAGAAATATCATCACATTCAGGTTCAATGATGATGAGAAGATTTTCTTCAAGTTTAAGTTTACTATCTTCCGATACAGACAGAGAAAGTTTTGAAAAATCCTCCAAATCATTATAAATAAAAACTCTATAAATCGATGGTGTTGAATTTGTAATTGCTACTGAATTGTTTTCGCATATGATGTATCTATCACACATGCAATCAGTAGTAGTTTCGGTTTCTTCATAATTGTGTATAGTAGAGTTTGTAGGGCTTGGGTGTTCCAGAGCTTGTGGAAGAGATGGAATTGATGGTGATAAAGCTGGAACTATTGACTTGTTTGTAGTTTTTGTTGTAGTTAGTAATCCTTCATCATATAAACGGATGTAATTCAAAGCTTCATCGGTTTTGCAAACAAAGTAGTGTTGAGGCCACATATCACGAGTGTCACAGCTTCTACGTAGGTGAGCAGGTTCCATGAAACATGTGAGTGAATATACACGATATTTTAAGTTTTTCCTTAAAATACGAGTTACTGAATTAACTGTTTCCATATTAAGAATTCCCGAAAAACATCCGGAAGCTGTTTGAGATAAAGTGAATGGTTGAATCTCTGTTTCTGTTGCAAGACAATAACTGCTTAGGATTGGGAATAATAGAAGATAGATTCGATATTTCATTTTTATTCAGAGAGAGAGATTTTAACCTAGTTTATGCTTTCATCATCTAGAGTTAACTGTCTTGCATTTCGATGGACTTTGGTTAATATGCTTCAACTAAAGTTCTATATATATAACCTTGGGATTGCATTTGTCTTTGTTATCTCCTTGACACGTGATACTGATAATAATCTTGTTTTGAATAGACTTCAAACTTTCAAAACTCGAAAATGACAAATTTACACCTTCAATACCATTGATGTTAGTGATGATAGTAGCTATTTTCGGCTTCTCGTTGGTCAAATGATTGCATTCCACGCATGCAAAGTTGGTTGTCTCAAACTCTTCTGTTGGTGGGCAGATCAAACTTGAGGTGCTGTATTCAAATACACATAATTCCCATTCCAAAATAGTTTTGTATTTTGAGTAAGATCTTCCGTATTATTTTTAACTCCTATTGCACATTCCTCCTGATTCAGAGTGTATTTTGTTGGCGTATTGCAGGTCAGAGTATCTGTAGAAGTTTTGCTTTTGCAGATCCAAGAAGCGTTTTGAGGGATAATAAAACTGCAATGTAAATAGTTGGAAGGATAGAGTCTCACACAGTTTGTTCCATTTTCATCTTTATATCGAATACTCCTTTCAAAAGGTGAAAAAAATTAGACATCATTTTTTTCCATAACTCCATCTATACATTCATCGATTCATCGACATAAAATACTTCGCTGACATTGAAACTGTCGAAACTCGAAAATGATGAATTCACACCTTTGATTTTATTGATGTTAGTGATGTTAGCTGGATTTGATTCCTCATTTACACCTTCGATATCATTGATGGTAGTGATGTTAGCTGGAATTGAGGTATCTGTAGAATCTTTACTCTTACAGATCCAAGAAGCGTTTCGAGGGATGAAAAAACCGCAATATATATAGTCGGAAGGGTAGAGTCTCACACAGTTTTCCCCATTTTCATCTTTATATCGTATACTTCTTTCAAAAGGTGAAAAAACCAAGACATCGTCTTTTTCCATAGCTCCAGCTAGACATTTATCAATTTTGTTGCTATAAAACACTCCATTAGTTTTGAAACTGTCAAAACTCGAAAGTGATAAATCTTTGATGTTAGTGATGTTAGCTGGTTTTGGTTCCTTGTTGATCGAATGATTGCATTGCACTTGCACGCATGCAAATTTGAATGTCTCAAACTGTTTTCTTATTGGACAGATCACACGTCTTCTGCTGTATTGAAATGCACATAAATTCCCATTTCGATATACTTTTGTATTTTGAGTAAGCCCTTCCGTATTATTTGTAATACCTATTTCACATTCCTCTGGATTCAAAACGTATTTTGTTGGAGTATTACAAGACACAGCATCTGCAGAAGTTGTACCCTTGCAGATCCAAGAAGCACTCCGAGGGATGAAAAAACCACAATATATTAAGTCAGGAGGGTAGAATCGCACACAGTTTTTTCCATTTTCATCTTTATATTGTATAGTCCTTTCGAAAGGTGAAAAAACCAAGACATCATTCTTATCC
Organism: Cryptosula pallasiana; assembly: GCA_945261195.1. NCBI lineage: Eukaryota > Metazoa > Bryozoa > Gymnolaemata > Cheilostomatida > Cryptosulidae > Cryptosula > Cryptosula pallasiana. The sequence goes on along the minus strand of OX183136.1, from coordinate 33,728,806 downwards.
AGAGCTCCGGCTAGACATTCATCAATTTCGTTGGTATAGAATACTCCACTAACATTGGGAAACGTTAGTGCTAGTAGCAAGATAAATACGCAGCTCATTTTTTAAAATGTTTTTGCTTTCAGTGTTGAAAGTTGAATACTTTCTTTCTTGATGTTCTTTGTATTTATACGTAAGTGGCTAGTGGCTTGTTCAGCTCTCTCATCTGATTTTGAAGATGTGAAACAATCTCATCAAAGTGGTTACCAAAATGTAAGTATGGTTCCAATCGAGATTGAGACAAAAGAACATGTGTTCCTGTCCAGCGAAATGAAGTCAAACCTCTTAAAATCGAAATATCTATCAAATCACCCAGTTCAGCATCTTTCAAACATTGCTTTATATCAATCAGTTCGATCGCTCTTTTGAGATCTTCAAAATCTATCAACTTGTCTTGCGGACAGCATACTTTTGGATCAAAGCTCCTAGAACAGTTTAAGCATTCGAGAGGATTTGCTCTTGAAATGCAATTACAGCTCAAAAGCATGCTTTGTATTGATTTACGAACTAGATTGAATCCTAACACAAAATAAAATACTTCTTCGGTGATGAGTTGAGCAAAAAGAGGATTTGAGCGCTCTAAAGGAATGTGTTCAAAATGAATCCTTATGAACTTAGGAACAAAATCAGCCAATGTAGCAATTGACTTGAATCCTTGAGTTTTTCCACTCATGTTTCTTCTGTAGTTCAGAGATAAATGAAGCAACATTTTTTGTAGCAGTTCTTTTATGAGTCCTTAGATATATTTGTTGAATCAATAGTTATTATCGGGTTGTCTGAGTCTTCTTTTTCATCAGGAGTATGAGCATATGGATATCCTTCTGCTATCGCAAGCAATTTATCCTTTAGACGTTCATAAGCCAGTTTGCTCTGACTAACAGGTAATAGGTGTGGATTTAATTCTGCTCTCAAATTTGTTAACATAAAGGGAGACTTCAACTGATCGGAGGAAAGATCCAAAAAAGCATTAATCCATTCATCATGTACCAAAAAACCCATTTTTGCGTTTTTCAAAACTTGTCTTCTATCAATCCAGCCGATAGCATCACCCAATTCTTTTTTGGTAGGTGTAGCGCCTTCAACCATTTCAGCATATCTTTTACAAGTGATACATTGGTCATCAACGTGTGAACAGTAACAGTTTAGTAGTGATAGATTGGTTGCTTGCTTGTAAAAACTTCCTCCTAGTACACAGTATACACATTCTTCCGTAAAATAAATCCTCAACATTTCATCAGAAACCTCAGCCAAAAAAGTCTTAGGTCCTATAGCATCGGAAGCTTCTTGGTGAGCAAAGTCTTCAACACGTAACATATTTGTTGTTATTCCGTTGAATTACAAAACGAGAATGATTCGTTTTCAAATTGAAATACCTATTTAGTCATTCATTACTTTTTCTTTTTTTTTGAGGTTAATTGTTATGCTAGCTCATGTAGATCTCCATAAATGCTTTAATTTCAACCTGACAACCATCGATTGGGCAAGGTTTTACTTCTGATGAGTGTTCAGTAAGTGCTTTTTCCTTACACTCACCACAGTAAATGAGATGACCACATGGAAGAAAGATATGATTTGCAATTACTTGTTTTTCATGTAAATCAGACACACATTGAGCGAGTTTGCTTTGCTTAGTCTGATCTTTATCTTTTTTTAACAAATCAAGTGATTTAGCATCATTTTTTAACAGTGTTGACGAATTCTCAACAGATGTAAAATCATTTTCAAAAGTATGTAAGGCTTCAATCATAAAACCTATTCGCTCAAAAGATTTTCCATTTAACACTAAAACTTGTTCGATATCGTTTTGACTGTATCCTAGTTTTTTGCAGATAAGTTTCATTTCTTCGGTGTCATTGTTTTGCGTTATTCGTTTTACTTTTTCTCGATATTTTTCAACCCGTCGCTTACACCTTTTGCCTTTTTCCGTTCGCATGTAAACATCCTCAACATACTCTTCACCTTTACTCCTGAGTAAAAAAGAACAGTCTGGGAACCATCAATAGTGTTCCTCCCATGGTAGATCACTCTCTTTCCATTCTTTAAGTTCACCTGAGCAAAAGAAGCATTTTACACTATCTCCGAACTTAGTATAGTAAAAACCTGCATTGGAAAGGAGTTTCATGGAAACTTTACCCTTCCATTGTTTGAAACTGTCTTCTCTAGATGTTTCAGTAGCAAAACGTGGTGTACCAGCACGATCAATTGATATACCTAGAGGTAATACTTCTGCAGTTAAATCTCCTCTTCTAGTTTTTTGTTCCTCCATCGTATAACTTTTGACAATTGAGATGTTTTTCATTTCATCTGCAAGTAGTTTCCTAGGTCTATACACACGATTGTGAGTGTTAAATCCTCTAACAAATCGACAAAACGGAAAACTTTTAGCATGTTCTTTCATCGGATGTTCATCTCCATCCTTCCAGTTTAGTAATACCCCTTGGCAAAAAACACATCGAGCAGCGTTGTCTTTTTCAAGGTTATAGAAACCAGCTCCAGCCATGTTTTTACCACAATGTTTACCTACTCGTCTCCAATTTGTAAGAAATGATTTTCTTCGATAACTTTCATCAAGCATTAAAGTCTCTCTTTCATAAAAAGAGAGTTCATTGTAAGTGAACTTGAAAAAGTCCTTTGGGGAAAGTTCCGCAATAGTTTTTTGTAATTTTAATGACAAAAGACTACAGTGATTATCCGGATAAGTTGCGACGACATAAGTTATTGTAGTGGTATCAGGAAAAGTTTGCTGTAAAAACAACGAGGAAGTAACGAGTAAACTATCATCTATCCATTCCATGTAGTCTTTAGTATTTTCAAATTTTCCGATTTTTTTTCATTTCTTTTTTTCATTATAAATAGTGTTTGTTACATATCTGTTGTTGGTTACTCAACACATTATTTAAATACAATATAAGTAGTAGCTTCAGTTATTACTTAAGTTGAAGTTTTGTTGGAAAGTTCTTTCCCTTTGACCTAGTTCGTTGTTATTCTAAAAAAAAAATGATAATGCTTTGTAGCAAAAAATAAAAAAATACTGAGGTTTCAATTTTTTTCAATATACATCTGGACTTGAATTGATTACTATTGTCATAGAATGTGAATACTTACATCAGAAATGAAGACTTGTCTTTCTTTGAATTAGATGAATGATATTTCTAGTTGTTTGAACTTGAGCTGCTCTCTATAAAATTCGGATGAAGAAGGAGTACTTTTTTTCATTTTGAAGTCCTGAAATAATAATAATAAAACATAATTAAAACTTACATACAACATTTTTCATGCTTAAATAGTGAATAATCATGTTTTTGTCAGAAAATGTCTTCACGTTTAAATTGATTACAATTAAAACAAAATATAAATACTTACATCACAAATGAAGGCGTGTTTTCTTTGAATTAGATGAATTATACACATAGTTGTTTGAACTTCAGCTGTTTCCTATGTAATTCAGTTGATGAAGAAGGAGTGCTGTAGTAGATGATGATGTAGTAGATCTTGTTCCTCCAGTTACTAACAATGAAGTGAATGCTTTCTGTATGAAAACAGTGCTTTTTATATAGCTAAAGTTGCACTGATTAAACCCTATGAATACCATCACGAACCAACCTTTATTATAATATATCTATGAATCAGCATTATTTTCACGCGAATGGAAACCATTGCTTTCGCGGGAATAAAAATTTTATTTTTCCGCAAATACAAACCAATGCTTTCGCGGGAATGAATAATATATTTTCACGCGAATGGAAACCGTTGCTTTCGCGGGAATAAATAATTTATTTTTACGCGAAAGCATTGGTTTGTATTCGCGGGAATAAAAATTTTATTTTCCCGCGAATACAAAGCAATGCTTTCGCGGGAATAAATAATATATTTTCACACGAATGGAAACCGTTGCTTTCGCGGGAATGAGTAATTTATTTTCACGCGAATAAAAACCAATGTTTTCGCGGGAATAAAAAGTTTATTTTCCCGCGAATACAAACCAATGCTTTCGCGGGAATAAATAATATATTTTCACGCGAATGGAAACCGTTGCTTTTGCGGGAATAAATAATTTATTTTCACGCGAATGGAAACCGTTGCTTTCGCGGGAATAAAAATTTTATTTTCCCGCGAATACAAACCAGTGTTTTCGCGGGAATAAACAGTTTATTTTCACGCGAATAGAAAGCGTTGCTTTCGCAGGAAAAAATTATTTAATTTCACGCGAACACAAACCATTGCTTTTGCGGGAATAAATAATATATTTTCACGTGAATGGAAACCGTTGCTTTCGCGGGAATAAAAAGTTTATTTTCCCGCGAATAAAAACCAATGTTTTCGTGGGAATAAATAATTGGTTTTCACGCGAATGGAAACCGTTGTTTTCGCGGGAATGAAAATTTTATTTTCACGCGAATACAAACCAATTCTTTCGCGGGAATAAATAATTTATTTTCACGCGAATGGAAACCAATGTTTTCGCGGGAATAAATAGTTTATTTTCACGCGAATAGAAACCGTTGCTTTCGCGGGAATGAAAATTTTATTTTCACGCGGATAGAAACCAATGCTTTCGCGGGAATGAAACAATTATTTCCATAGGGATAAAAACCGTTGCTTTCGCGGGAGTAAAAAAATAATTTTCACGCGAATAAAAACCAATGCTTTCGCGGGAATATCGCGTGAAAAACTGCTGAATCATAGATATATTATAAAGAAGGTTTCACGAGATGGTTTTCATAGGGTTAATCAGTGCAGCTTTAGCTATTTAAGAACCATTGTTTTCACACAGAAAGCATCCAGTTCTACAATAGCTAACAAAGAAGCAACATCTACACACCAACTACTACATTTACTTGAAACTATAGAAAGACTTTCAGTCAATAAGGTGAGAATCACTAAATAATTCTTTAACATATATTGATAGAAAAGTTCGACTAGATTTGCTATAATACTTCAGAAAGTTAATTTTATGTTTTAATATTTTGTTCTTATTAATAAAAGATCAAATAGTTTCACCATAATGCATCAGAAAAATTATTTAGGTTTTTGATTATGTGTTTATTTTATAAATATCTAGTTAATTTATTCTTTTCAAATATTTTTCAAATTCCAACCATCTGTTACATATTTCTTACTCTCTTTTCAGTTCAACTTCTCACTGAGCGCTCTGAATATGAATGAAGACCGTAATACCTCATTTCTCTCAACATTCGAACCATACTCTGATGATAAAGAAAATATCCCTCCTGGTTCACATATAATAGGAAGGAAGCTGAAAACAGTTCGACCAAAGCCATGGGATTCGGATAGAAATAAAACGATTGACTATGCTTGGACTTTGAAAGCACCATCTCTTTCTCATCTTTCCTGCTTGTCAAAAAATGCTGCTAGTTTACTCAATTCTTGCGATACCAATGAAAGAGTAATGATTGGAAGGTTTCAACCACTTCACTTAAATCAAACACCATCGCTTCTCGAGATAATCTCCATCGAAAGACCAGCTGAGGATGTATATAAAAACTTATGCATTATCCGCTACAATGTCAAAACATTTGGCAACAGACAACAAGTGAGGTCCATGGTGAGAAATGAGGATTACAACAAATTAGCTCCAACACAACCGGATGTTCCAAAACTGGTGGTTTTTATGGGATTCGATTCAGACAAGCATCCAATCTTTCACCCTATCAACTTCCCATCCAATATTTCCCTTGAGGAAGCTAAACAGCTAAGTAGATTAATAAAAAAAAACGCCTAGTCAGTTGATCAGTATGGTTCGTATCGCAACACTCTCTCAATTTGCTGTTGGAAGTGTAATCAGTTTTGAATCTCCTCAAATATCAACTCAGTTAACATTACCTAATGGAGAAGTGGTGATGAATGCGCTACTGGTAAACTACAGATGTTTGCAATACGATGGTTTGATGATGGGAGTTCTATATATACCTGAAAAACATGCTAGCGACGTCAAAGGAATTGGAACAGGAGTCATACTTGTAAGAAATCGTGAAGTTAGTAGATTTGGTTATCACCGACATGATATAATCACATTCACAGCATTACAAGCGATAGAAACGGCTCAAAACCTATCCAACAAACTTGATGATTCCAACCAGATGAAGTACTTTACTACAGATGAGGTTGTTGAGAACAAGGTCTTAGTGCTTTCAATGGGAGCGGGAAACACATCTTCTACGTCTTTGAGAGGACCAACACCCCCTGGTGAAAACTATACTCGAGAAGAGCAAGTCAGACAATACAACCCAGTGAGTGTTTTTTTTTATTTAATGTAAACTAACTGATATAAGTAATACTTCCAATTAGATAAAATTTATTTATAAAGCAAGTATTTTTTGTTTTGCTTTAGATAGAAGAGAGAGAATCGAAAACACTTGATGAAAATTATGCTCAAGAAAAAACAAACTGAACAATATAACTTGGTGAGTTACTTCCCTTTACTATATAATGTTAACTAACCAATGTAAAAAGAACTATAATTTAAATTCATGTAATTATTTTACATTTTTGTTTAATCATCCTATACTAATACATAACTTTTTATTTTAGTTCATTATGGAATCAAAAGTACATAAAACAGAAGTCTTCCTTCCTAAGATATAACATCAGTACATCAATGACGTCATTGTAAAGAAAAAGACTATGCATTGATTGTCATTTAGAGTGCTTTCGGTTAGTAATCGCATCTAGTGATGCGTGGTCAGGCATGACCGTACGCGACGACACCTTCGGCAAGGCGTCGTATAATCCCCCTGCTAATCCATCACATCCGATATTCGACGAAGCGACAGGCCGTCGTATTTGGGCAGGAATGTTTAGAATACGATGGCAGTATGCGTCGCTGTTCGGTGATATGCCCATATTGAAATAAAAATAATAATATTATTATGTTATTATTATTTATTCTTCATCATCATATATAATAATAATATATTTAAAGTAAAATAATTTGTATAATTTAATTAACAACACACACACATTGATAATAGAATTCTGAAAGTGATTTGCATGATCATGGCTCACACGTGCGTACTACACAAGTATAAAATTTAATAAATTATGAAGGTTTGTTGTACAAAAAAAGGCTCTCCTAGCTCGGTCATTCTCTCTTTCATGTGCACCAGGACCTTGAGGGCCAACAGACGCCATGCCTAAAAACCATGGGTAACTGTGAAGAATTAGGCGATTCCAACTGAACATTTTTAACAATAGAGTTGACATCAGGTGTGTTATAGAGTGACGATGGATGCGATTTAAAACGCGTTGAGGAGACAACTCGTAAAAATTACCTGTGGCAACCGGACGGCGCCTCGCATCAATGGCCCGTATCCAAAGCACTAACCCATTTGGATGCGAGATAAGCCCAATCACGCATCCAATACAGTTGCGTCGCATACTAACCGAAAGCACTCTACAAGTTGTAGTGCTTTGTATTACTCAGTATTTACTAACTCTAGCTATATTATACAAGAATATTTTCCTACTTATTATGTAATAAATGTATATAACCATATATTGATTCAATGTAGTTATATCTCCTCATTCTTCTCTCCTCTCTCCCAAAATATCATATGAGTTCGAGTTATGTAAAAAAATTATCAAAACTTGAATGCCATACATTCAAAATCTATATGCCATATAAGTTCAAATCAAGTAAAAAAATAATCAAAGCTCAAATGCCACTTAAATGCCATTCAAATGCCACTCAAATGCCTCTCAAATGAAATACAATATAAACTCGGCGAATCCATCCAACGTCGTAACTCATTGCATAACCCCCAAAGTCTAATCCACAAAAAAACACTTGGTAGGGAGATCTGCTCATATATTACTACTCTCATTTTTGAGAGACCTTTTTTGCCACCACGGGTCGGTGTGGTAGGTACAGGCAGCACAAGGGTGTTCCCCACCCCTTCAGTACACTTAGTGCCTGCCCTCTGTGCAGTGGCATCTCCCTCTTTCTCTTGAGGGGGCCGCGAAGGGTTTTCAACGCCTTCGGCAAGTTTCTCCAACTTGCTGCTTACTGCAGGGTGACCCTGGGTCGGCATAGAGTGCTGCCGAGTCGATATCAGCGACTGCCGAGCCGGCATAGAGTTACCTTGTCTAACAATAAACTTCTTTTTACAAGACTTCACTACCACTACCGGTTTATCGGCCAAAACTGCCTTCGCTTTTACTGGGGAAGTTGATCTGTCAGTATTACTTGACAGAGGCCCTTTGGTTTGGGGTTGAAATCTTTTGGGACTGCCACAACGTAGCGCCAAAGGATCAGTTCTAGAACCATTTTCGAAAATCCATTTCGCCAATTGAGATTCCAACAACTCACCATCCCTTCTAGCAGGTGACGTGTCTGTGGCTTTCTTCTTGATCGCTGGTTGCAGCAGCTCTGCTGTTGGCATAGCCAACAGGTCTTCCTCTGTCTGTGTAGCTGGTGGCTTGTAAGCCCTGGTCACACGAGACTGATAAACGAAACTATAACGAAACTATTTTAGAAAATCGCCGAGGTGCGACGATAATAGTTTCGTTGTACTGGTCACACGAGAACTATAATTAGTTCGTTACGCCTAGCGATCACTAGTTTCATCCAATGACAGAGGATTGTGTTTTGTGCGCGGGCCTACTCATACATTACTGCGTGATGTAAAAGCATGGAAGAATTATTATTATTTTTGATGTTTGGAATAGATTATTTCAATAAATAGCTAAGTTTGACCAGCCAGTACTATTCCAATTGTTTGATTATATTTTATTATTATTATTATCTTTCATTTATTTAAAACTCATTATGAATATAATATAATAAATAATTATTTATTCAAAAAACAAATGTGCTACTACTATGGAAACCATGCGTTCGCTGTGAATGACCCTGACATTGGAGACCAGCCAATAACAGAACATAGAAAATAAACCTATTAATGAGCTTATCTGGTCGAATGGTCCAATCACATGCAAGCATCGCAACCGAAGATTTTCCCAAACCTAGCATTGCTTGATCACGACGAAACTGAATTATTCGCTCGGTTTGCTGAGCAACGAATTCGCTGGGCCTGAAAAAAATAGTTTCGTTATAGTTTCGTCAGAAATTCGGTCTCGTGTGACCAGGGCAGTACTCAGCTAGTCCAGCTTCAAGTAACAGATGCTCATCGTCTTCCTCTAAATCCAGGAAATGTGAGCTAGCTTCCGTCATTCTGTTGAGTGGGAGTGATACTTCAGGTGGTCTGCTGTTGTCACTGTCGTTTGAAAGAATGAGCAATTTGTTTTTGCTAAACTTTCTCTCATCTGTGTGACTCATTCTGTCTACAGTCACAGGAAGTGCAACTGGAGTGCAGGTACTAGGAGCAATTTTTGCTGCCTCCTGGTGGCTGTCAGGCTTGCTGCACAGCTGGAACTTACAGGTATTAAGAGAGAGGGCTCGTGGAGGCTCCTCTGACACCAAACACGACCTTTCTAGTGTGAGCGGTTTGGCAGATACAGTCATTTGAAAGTCTTTCCCAAACTTTCCATCTACCCCATCACAGGTGACCTCTTCTCTCCTTCCTGTGGCTTGCTTAAAATAGCATCCTGCTTCGCTTGCTATTGCTTCCTGTTGATCGCAGGGTTTTCTCCACTGCTCTTGACTGTTGGGGATTCCCTTAGCCGCAAGGGGTGTAGCCAACAGGGGCGCGGGGGTAAATTTCACCGTTTTGCCCATAACTTCCTCAGTTATTGTTGGATTCGGCTGAAATTTTTTGGAGAGGCACTCCTCCCCTCTCTCCAGAGTATGAGTAGGCGCCCTTGCAGTTCCTCTTGCTAGGAGCGTGTTTGTAGGGGGAAATCCATCCCTACAAAGGGGGAACAGCGCGTTTTTATCCCAAAAACGGCTGGCTTTTGCTGAACCTGCGTCTAGCAATCTAACACTGTCTTTCAACAGCTGTCCATGCTTATCTGTGCATGGCAGTTCATGGCCATCAATAATGATGGTAGAGTCTGCGAACCGCATCATGCACTCATGTGTGGTGAGGAACGGCATTCCCACAATAGCGTCCTCATGTATATTGCTGATGACAAAGTTGACATCTGTCCGTAAGCGACGGAGCTAAAGTGACACTTGTATAGTTCCATAGAATTGGATTTTTGAGCCGTTTGCCATTAGACCGTGTGGCTCACTATCTTGTAGAGTGTCCTGTACCCACTGTGGTAGTCTACGGAACACATGCCGTGACAAGAGGTTAGTAGTGCACCCCGTATCTACAAGAATGGACATCAAACGTCCATCCATCTTGCCGGACAGAAAATAACTGGCCGTGTACGGGCGCTTCAGATTAGCTCTGGCAATCTCCGTTGCCTGTCTTGGTGGAGGTTCATTTGCAGGGGCGTAGCTCGCCTGCTGACCTCGAGTAGGGGATTTACGGTTGGCCCTGTTGCAGCTAGACGCCGTCTGGTCTACTGCGGCCGGTATCCGTTTCCCTTTTTCCGTGGCTGGCTAGCTATTGCTGCCCAAGATTTGTGCGTAAAGTCTCTCTGCACGTGTCCAACTTCACCGCAACCCCAACAGCGCAGTGTGGGCGTTGCTTCTAGAGGTGGAATGGTAGCCGGGGAGTTGTCTTCCCTCAGCGATTTAATCTCCTTTGCCAGTGCTTGTAGGGTCTCCATAACTAACTGGAGAGGGTTCTGCTCAGTGCTACTGACTTGCTGAACCGGTGAGTTAGGTGGAGCTGGAGTGGAGGGTGACAGAGGGGCAACGCCTCCATACTCATCCTCTGAGTCCGTCTCGTCTCCTACCGCTCGCACATGAGTAGAGCGCTCATCGTGTGCGGTCTTTATTTGCAGGTACTCATTGCCTGCTCTCACCGCCTCTGCCAGATCTGCTGGCTGTATAGCCAACAGGTGCCTTTGCAGGTAGGCATTACCAATTGTGGAGCTAAAAGTGTCCAGTGTTATGCGTCGCACCGCTCTAGGTGGGAGGTCTTCGTATGCCAAACAAATCAGACGCTCCACCTGGTAAGCGTGCTCTTGCAGCGAGGTCTTGTAGGACCTACGAAGGTTAGTCAGCTTTGACATCGCCTCCCTGGGAGTAACACCAAAGCGTGCTTGTAACGCTGTGAATATCCCATCGACGTGTGGAGGCTTTCCACACTCTAGTGCACTGCCCCTCAAAGATGCACGCAGGTGCAGCATGGCAGTTTGTTCAGTCCACTCGTTTACTTCGGCCACCTCAGTGAAGCGTGCGATAAAATACTCAATGTCGCCTTCACCTTCGTATCTCGGTGCCTTGAACTTAGGTTGTGTATTAGCATTGCCTGGTCGCATGACAGCTTGCAAAGCTTCAGTCAGACGATCCATAGCGTTCATCTCAGGGTTGACAGCAAGAGCTCTTCCCGCACTACGTGCTCTGTTGGCCGCCATTGTTTCGACTAGAGGAAAGATCAACTCGATAGTCTACAAGTGGGGCTGAAAAACAGGTTGCTGCGCCGGTCTTAGCGGTCGCAGGGTTAGCAGTGAACGATGCAGGGCCTGTATAGATAATATACAGGGTCGGTATAGACAGTGCAGGGTCGGTAGTGACTGATGCAGGGTCGGTACCAAGAGTATGCAGGGTCGGTCTGTCAATAAATTGTCCGTGTAGTCTCAAAATATGATGTGTGTGAATTCGCAAGACGGAGTCTAGGCTCGACGTCGATTGCTGTGGCAGAACTGTTGCAGGCGGAAGAGAGTCGACGCCTTTCGCAAAGTTATATTGCTCACGCGGTAGGGGAGCACTGCTGCAGTCGGAACAGAGTCAACGACTTTCGCAGGAGTGTCCGTTTCGTCCTGTACAGTGAATACAGGATCGGGATGGCTGGTTCTGTTTAGAGCAGAGCCAGGGTAAGCGTAGCTGAGTAGGGTGTGCAGTCGATCCCACCGCTGCCACCAATGTAGTGGATTTTGGGGGCTGAAACCCACTAGCTGAGGTCGGTAGTTTGCTGCCACCAGTTGTTATATTTCACCTGCTACAATAGCAGGGTCGGTATGCCACCGAGATAGAGTCTCAACTCTACAACCGAAACAGAGCCCTCGGCTCAAACGCATTACTACAGTGCTATCGAGTAATAAGCAGGGTTGGGAATCGCTGATTGTTAAACTAGGGATTAAATCGCTTTCGCTAATGCTGTTACAAACTAGGGGATACGGCTTTCCGCTGGTGTCCATGCTAAGTTATTTCAAACTAGGGGATACCATCATTTCCGCTGATGAAACCGCTGATAACATTTTCAAGTTTTTGATAACTTCGCATATAGTCTTATAACGATAAAGACTTATATAAACACGAACAAAGTTTTATTACACAGCAAACAGAGTAAAAAAAATTGGCTAAAAACGTATAAACTTTCAATTACAGGTTAATAATGACAGAGCAGATTGGGTCAGCAGTAGTCTATCTATTTTTTAAGGTGTCAGTGATGCAGCCAGCTGCAGTAATGCAGTAAAGTTATATGCATATACATTTGCCTCTATTATGATATAGTAAACTGGCAGGCAAATGCAACGCTTCCAAGATGACTAACATTTTGGCATGCATGAGTGATTTGGGCATTGTTGGCTGATAAATCAGCGATTTGCTTCTGCGACAACTAGTACTTTAGCGATTAGGCTATTCGCTGAATGTCTAATCAAACTAGGGGATGTGCTGCAATCGCTGATGCATGACTAGCGATTAGCATCAGCGATTAGCGTTTACAAACCGCTATTCCCAACCCTGGTAATAAGCCATTTATTCATCCAGAATAAATACGAGTCTAGTCAAAAGGTACAAACAATACAATGCACTAATACTAACCAAAGATAAATGGTAAGTGTTCCGCCTTTTATAGGCATCTCACAGGAATTGACAGGAAGTGATCTTTGTCACAACCAATCACAAGATAATAATACTTAATTAACCAATACAAAAGCTTATAATAATAAACAACGAATCACAAGACTAAGATAGATATGGTCCCATCGAATGTAGGAGGGGTTATAAGGCAATTGTCCAATCAACGGCTTATCCACTTCCTGTCCCGCCTTTGCAGCCTTTGTATCCGCTTCTCCTCTGGTTTAGGGGTAGTTATGTCCTGGATCCGTCTTCCTGAGGCTTTTAGGATATTTTATGGTCTTCAGGCTATGATGATTCATTTCCTGCCAACTCGGTGAGGTCGGCATAGTCCTATACAGGGTCGGTATAGTCCTACATAGGGTCGGTATAGTCCTATACTGCAGGGTAGGTCAGTTCGGTATTGACTGACATGATTGTTTCTGAGCCTAGTCATTAGTAAGCTTGATAATGATAAGGTGCGCAGGAGTGTATGCTATGAAAATCCACAACAGTACAAAGTACTATAACCTTCATTTATTCACTTGAGACTACATATCATCAGCATTCGAGATCAAGTATCTAATATATAAATGTAAGTCGGTTTTTGCGATGTTAGCTTAAAACTCCGGCACTGATGAATCAATGTTAATAAAAAATACATATTCAGAGTCGTCATTACATTCTCTAGGTTATAACACTCTTGAATTTTTATTTTGCTAGAGGATCGCAGCAATCTTTCCAATAGAAACCTCATTCTCATCAGTTATGCCAAGTTATATCCGGCCATATTTTTCTGCCTTTCATGAAATGTCCGGTTTATTTTGATTATATTCCGACATGCTGCAGCCTGTTGATTGGTCAGCAGTGCTACAGCGAATCAAGTATCGATATCTGTGCGCCAAACAGAATTGTTTTGCTAGCTTTTTTCGGTCTTATAATTGCTTCTCCACCGACTCACCTATCAACTGTACTTGCCTTTCACATTCCAACATTTGCTTATGCCAGGCTGATATTGTTGCTTAGCAATTTTCTTGAAGCCCGTGGCTATATTATTAAAATGATTAATATAATGATAACAATAATCATATATAACAACAATAAATAATTGTTAGTTTTAATAATAATCAAAATAATAATTAATAAACACCATCTCTTCCTGCATTGTTATTTTTATGCTTGAGTAACTGTTATTATTTATATGTTATCAGTGTTATTTTTTATTAGTTCTATTATTATTTATTTTATTTATTATTTTTGTTGTTTTTATGGTTACTTTTTTGTTGTTTTCATTCCTTTTATTAGTTATTATTATGACTATATAGAGTAATAATGTACAGGAATTTACTGTCTGGGTGGTAGCCACCTGTACACCTCCCGAACGCTTTGCCAACCCTAGCTAATGCAGTGCACAATAATTGTGTAATTATTGTTACCAGGCTACTACTGACTTTGGTCATGCAAAAGAACAACCGAATCTGGTGTAGAACAAGTGCTGGCAGTTGCAATAATTATTCAATAATTATTGGCTGCGTTTGAACCTCTCTAGGCTCGACAATAATCAGTGCCGTGATTATTGTCTAGTTTAAAGTTTGTTTCGAACTTTGCTGCACACAATAATTCCGCAGGAAGTACTGTTTAGTTTATAGTTTGTTGCGAACTTTTGGCCACCGACAATAATGGTGCAGTAATTACTATTTGTCTGCTTCGACTCAGTCGAGACCGACAATAATTACGCTGAGTTATTATTGTGTAAGTTTGTTTCGAACTCCACAGTTCGGATTGCAATGTGTGTCGAACTACTAGGGCACCAGGCGCTTTGCGTCGTACACCTCGGGTCGAGGGAATACGCAGTAAGAGAGCAAACAATCTTACTTTCCGCCAAGCCTCGTGCTTGCTAATAGTCGACCAGCGCTTGTAGTTATGCTGCTTCTAGCTGTGCTCAGTGCTTGCTTCTTGAGAGTAAGAATCATCTGAGAGTCAGGCTAACTCTGATATTTATTTCATGAACACTCGTATATAAACAAAGTAGGCGGGTGTGATTAGCACAAGTCACACCCTTAGGTAAAAATATTGGCAAACCACGCCTTGCCTTCCATGAAGCACCAAAATGCAAGTAATAATAAATTCGTGGAAAAAGTTAGTAAAAATATAATAGACTAATTATTTAAGTGTAGCTTGGGTAAGGGCAATAGAACTATACAGTTTGGCAAGCATAGAACGCACAGTAAGAATAAAGGTGAATAGAATGTAAATGTTTGTAGTGGCTACGTAACTAGGTAAACAATATGGCGTCTCTTTATCGAAGAGTGCCAGCGTCCCTTACAATAATAAAAGTAATAATAATAATAAAAGTAGTTCTTATTTATTTGGTAAAATTAAAAGTAACAAAAATATTAATTATTACTTCTTAATTATTATTAATGTTATTATTATTACTGTTATTACTATTTTTATTAATATTATTTTTATCATTGTTGTATAAAAGTAGTTGTTTTCTTTTTTGTTTGAAAATTCATTTTTAGTTAATAACACTGTGGTTGAACACTGCTCATTATCATTAGTACTGCTATATACTCCCATCTCTTCCATATTATTATATTCCTCAATTTAAACACAAACAACTTTGATACAAATAAATATCATAAGAATTGAAACTTATGAACAAAAACCATAGTGTATCATAACAATAATAACAACAATGAATGAGCAATACTGGTAATGCATACAAAATGATGATAAACGCCGCAATAAAAAAAAGGAATCAAAAGGAACCTAATGTATCAGAGTTGTTCTCAATTTCTCTGGCTTTGTTCAGCAGTTGTACTTTTTCTTATTTGTTTTTTTTGCTTTCTCAAGTGGTTTACCATGACAAAAAATACTTGATAATTATGAGTAGGTCTACAACAGCAGCGCAAAGCAAGTCTAGGTTTAAAGTCTTGCAATATTTTTGACTAAAGGTTTTTAATTAATCTTCGTTATTATTATTACTCTTGCCTTTAATAATAATTAATCAACCTGTCTCTCCACAACATTGGTAATAATCATCATAGTTGAAATATCGATGGTAGACGGTTGATAAAAGATACAAAATATTATACAAAATTATACGAAAATTGTATAAAAAGAGTGACAAAAATAGTCATTTGAGGAACTTAATCCGTAATTTGTGCAAAATTTGTACACAATTTGTTTATTTTAATGATATTTGACTTGACCTGCTGCTCAGCATGCCATGAAAAAGAACTGGCTCAATTATTCCAAGCAGCTTTTCTCCAACTCCACAAGGTTTATGTAAATTCAGAGAAAATTAAAAATGATTGTGAGTTTTTGTTACAATTGCGTTGTGATTGCCACATTGTGAACAGTGCATGTTTAGCTGATTTACTTGCACAGTTGATGCAGCATTCTAAAATACATTTTCGAAATATTGACCAATGGGTTGCACAGTCGCTAAGCATATGTTTTGATATGGAAATTTAAAATACAAATACTTGAATATCCACCAGATTCTTTGAGCTGGTTTTTCACTAAAGGCACAACTACAGCAAAGCCTTGAGTTGACTTTTTTGAAATATAATCCATGCCTTATGACGATCTCCTTTGGTGGGAAAATAAATTTAAAAAGATGCTTTTCACCCCCTGGAATATGTAGACTTGAGCTATTACGAAAGAGGTGAAAGCTCAACTCTTCAAAAAAAAGTTAACGTTTTTGCAAGTTGTTGTTATCGTTGGTGGTGTGCAATAGGGAGAGCAATGTGTTGCTTGGAACAACCGTTACACTTCTGCAGATGTTGTGTAATTATGTTCAAAGATTCAATTATGTTATGAAGCAAGAGGGAAGTTGGCACACCCATGCGGCTATAAAGTTACAATTAATGCAGACAAAAATTTTCCAAGAACTATTAGATGCTTTGCCCGCGCAATTCGTAAAATATATAACCAGTTACATAACGATTGAAACATGTAGACAAATTGAGCATCCTCAAGCCAACTGGCAAGTCAAAACTGAGACAAACTCCATAACACTGGCCCCTCTTGATCTCCCTAACATCGTTTTCGCACTATTTATGTTATCTCCACGGGCAACGCCGGGTATTTCTGCTAGTATATATATATATATATATATATATATGTATATATGTATATATATATATATATATATATATATATATATATATATATATATATATATATATATATATATATATATATATATATATATATATATATAAACAGATATGTTTGTATATATCTACAATTGTCAATATCTCAATGAGTGGTGTCTACTCTTTATTGTATATGAATAAGTAATACAAATTACTACAACTTGTTATTTAAGCCAAAGTAGGTTCGGTAAATACTCCATCAGAACACACTCGTCTTTTAGCATAAAAATATGTGAGTCCTCGCTTTATTTGGTTGTATGTCAACATTTTTTTATCCTTTACTACAAATCCTCGATTTTTACCCATAAACGACTTTTTTGTGTTCAATACATTTAGATAACTGTCTTTGTTCAATTGATTATTTCGTTTGTTCAAACCTTTTGAGCTAAACTTGTTTCCTTTTTCTCCCCGGCAGTAATAGGATTTAGAGTTAAGCGCGACAATTCCATCTCCGGTAAATTCCTCTTTAAACAGTCCGGGTGTTCTTTTTCCATGTTTTAGTACTTTTTCACAACACTCTTGCATGCTCCATTCTAAACCCGTTGTTTTGATTCTTAAAAATTCATCCCTATGTTTGTCACAGTATGGTCGTGGAAACCAATCACCATATTCATTGTAAAACTCTTTTTTCATACTTGGTTTTACCAGTGTTTCTAATGTTCCGCTAAACGCCATGTATACGCTATCTCTATCCATTTCAACATATTGGAAATCACTTCTGTCAATATATCTATAAATAAAAAGATTGTTTCGATTATTTGGAAGTTTTACTTACTTATACATAATAATAGTAGGGAATTAGGTTTTACTTACTTATCCATAAAGTCGTAGTAAAACTGTAGCATTCTCAGTTTAGCATACTGTAGCATGGAGAAACCCAAGTGTACTGGAACATTCATAGTTAGCTAAAATGATGGTGATACTGATTAGCAAAGTAAACTTGGAGAATATAAATTTTGAATTGCAAAATAATTGTTTTAAAACTTACTAGTTGTTTACAGGTTACGATTTCATAAAAATCATCTGCTATCTCTTCCATGGAGATAAATTTATTTCCTCTGATACGAAATGAAGCTTTTCTGGCGCCTTCGATGAACTTGATGGTGGTATGTTTTTCTTTATCAGTGATTGTTTTTCCATAAGCAGCATTTCCTACCAACTTGCTAGTAGTAGCGAGTAATTCTTGATTAGGGTCCGCATCTCCCATTCTCCTAGCGTCTGAAACCGATGTTCCAAAAGCTTCAAAAGCTTTTCTAGGAATATATTCTATTAGCTGATAAACTTTGGTGACTTTCAATCCTTGTTTCAAGTACCAATTCAACAAAGGACTCATTAGCAATATCTTATCTCCGTACATACTTTCAACTAATGAGCGTTGAGGAGTCTTTAGAAAACCTTTGGCTTCAGCAAAGACTTTCATTTCATCGCTCAAGTGTTCTCTGGTTAACATCGTATTTTTATTCGGGGGCATTTCGGAGAACTTTTCTTCCTCTTCCTCAGGAACCTCGGTGTCACATTCAACAAATCCGAAGAATTCCTCTGATTGAACTCTCTCCAACACTTCTTCTTGATTCAGCTTTTCTTCAAGTATTTTAGGATAGAAAGAATTGTAAAACGTGTTGACAGATTTTTGTAAATTTGTATGAGTTTTTACACGTTTCATCCACTCACACTCCCAAATCGAGATTACAGTGTAACCTAACGCTCGAAGATATTCTTCATTTTCCATCGTAGTTTTAAACAGATTTGCTTTTGATTTTCTTCCACTAGCGTTGTTATAAGAGCAGTTGTGTCCATGCCAAAAACACCCATGGAATTGAAAGACATGACAATTTTCAACACAGAATCCATCAACTGGTAATCCTTGCTGTCCAAGAACAACTTCTCCTCCATTGAGCTGATGTCTGATATTGATTTTTTTGCGAACATTTGGAACTGTAACCAGCTATGAGCTACCTTGCTAAATTTTACTGGTTCAGCGACAAAGGAGTTTTCGGTTTTTCTTCTTCGAGGATAACCAGTAGGCATTGATTGCATCATACACCATAAATAGAGCGCATTTGCATCAACTCCGTAGATTCTATCACAAACTTTTGCTTCTTTTCCCAACCAATGTTCTCTAATTTTAGTTATACCTTTTCGTGATATCTATGCATCACTAGACTTGGCCCACCAACTATGTTTTTCTTTATTAGAGGATAAAGTTCTGCATTGCAGTTGTCAATCAGACAAATTGGGAGAGTCTGACGAAACGAGTTACCAAGTTCATGGAAATCCAAGTATGTAGAGAGGTATGGAGGGGGTGGTTGAGGAGCTTTGTTGAACATCCATCGAATCGCTAATCCTGGTAAACACATACCATCTTTTAACATATCAATCCCATGCTCTCTGTAGATCGATCTTTGTCTTTCCGACGCTTGAACAAATGGTTTTACATCCAAGTTGTTGTACCATTTTAAAAAATCCCTCATTGTGTTCATGTCGTTATCTTTCCGCGCTTTTTGACAAACTATGTACTCTTCTTCACTGATCTTTTTTGTTTTAAAGAACTGTAAAAAGCTTCTCTTGGAGGTAGATGTTCTTGATTAAGTTGTTCCAGGTCTTTCATCCATTCATAAGGAAAAAATCCTTTTCCGGCTTCACATTTGCATGCTTTGAGATACATTTCATAGCTATATCCAGGAGCGATGAAGTTTGTACAATCTAAAAACAAAAAGGATCCTATTCCGATAACAGGCATTTTGTTTCCTTTTTTTATAACAAAATCAAAATCTGTGTCGGAGACATCTTTCAATTTTTGAAGCAGTTTTCCTTTCATCACATTGACATCATAAGTCTGTGAATTGAAACCTAGAATAGGAAGTTTTTTCATATAGCTGTACAAATCATCCAGAACTTTTTCATCTCCTGTTCTCCGTCTGAAACGATTCTGTTCATAATCACTACGAAACTTTTCTTCAGCTTTTTCCAGTCGTTGTACTTCACCTTCTATCTGTTTTATGATTGGCGAAAATTGTTTTTCCAATCGGCTATATGATTCTTCACTAATATCTTCCAAGTATTCAATGAATTTTCCAACACATTCATCATCATCCCCTTTATTGACAATACAACACAGGTTGTTGAAGCCTGGTACGTTTGAACAAATTGAAATACTTAAAAGTTTATGCTCGTTCGTGTAAATGGTTGTGTCTGTATCTCGATCTTTTTCGCAATTAGGTAACAAACACTCTATGTCGAATGTTGCAAAAAACGGATAGTATCTCAAGGAATCATCTGACCCGATATCTATCCCGAATTGAATCTTCAGTTTGTCGAATATTGTAGCGGTAGGACCGTATTGTCCTCCGGAAAACTGCATAGTTGTTGCGTCTGAGATTGAACATCTGTGTCTTTTCAGATTCCCCAATCTGTCATAACAAGTAAAACAGGTTGGACATCTGTAGGCTCTGACATATCCTTCCAAGTTTGTAATAAGACTGAAGTGATTGATATAAAGATCCAAATATAGATTTTCCTTGTAACTGGAGTTTGAATTCCAAATAACTGTTGAAGTCATATCATCATTTAAAGAAAACACTGTTATCTTCAGTTGAAATGCTCGCTCCAAAAGCAATAAATCAGCTTCTGTTACTCCTTTCCCATCACATGTTTTAGTACTATCACCATAGATGAAACTATGATATTGTTGTTGGTACTCCTTCACCTCCTTAATTATCGGATCTTTTGCAAATCTATAGTTTTTTTGTGGTCCTTTGTGTAATGCTAGACATCTAAAAAAAACCAATATTGTCGGTAATTCGTATTCCTTTTGTGTTTTTTAACATGGTTCGTATGTGTCTGTTGTTGATGAGGTGAGAGGGTAAATGCTCTGGTGGTGATCCAACTTTTCCCATTCCGAGTAGTTTGTAGAAATAAAACGAAATGTTTGTGATTAGCATCAATCTTCAAGTCGTATTTGGTCTCCGTCTCAAGCTATTTGTACGATGATCAGTCTCCATAACATCAACAAAAAAGCCATCAAGATCTCCTTCAGTTTCAATCAGTTTAGCTTTTGGATATACGGTAGCATTGTTTGATGATGAATGAAAGTATCGGAGTTCACCATCATTTTTATTTTTTAGTATACAACCTACGCTACAGTTGACTGTCGCTCTCGAGCTCAATTGTCTCCAAACTTGTTTTAGCAATTCTAACACTCTTGAATCATGATAGTCATTTTGGTAGGTATCAGCTTGGTCTCTCGGAATCCCATCCCAAAGTCTTACATTTAAAAGTTCTATGACTTTTCCAGCTCTATGTTTGGTTTTCATAGCTCCCCAATATCTAGCTATCAAATCATCCCATTCTTCATCTTGAAAAGTTGGAGCTATGCTATCATCAACAATACCTAGGGTCGATACTCGGGTAGGTCTTTCAAAATTTAAATCTTCCATTTCTTGTTCTTCTTGTTCTTCCTCTTGTGCTTCTTCCTCTTCTTCTTCTTCTTCTTCTTCTTCTTCTTCATTTTCTATCATTGGATCATTCTCATATTCTTCAACTATATCCTCCACAACTGGCTCTATATCTTGAGCTTTTATGCTAGTCTTTGGTGGTGAAGGTTCAGCACCAAAGCCTATTTGATTGTTTGTTTCATCAGGTAAACGAAAACAAATGAGGTTTTCTTCTAACCATTTCCAATTAGGGGAAATTTCAGCGTTTTTTTCTTCTACATTCTCCTCCTGATAATTTAAACTTTGTCTACAATAGAAATGTTTACACATAATAGTTGTTCTATAAAACATTCACATACATTTTGTATGAAATGTAACAGAAGAAAAAATGACTTAAACATCATTATCAATTAATTTTTAAAATGGAATTAGGAAAAAAATGTCTCAAACATTATTATTAGTTAAGTTTTCAAAAACTTACTGTGTACTATGAGATGAATTCTCAACTCCCTCTTTTACATTCATTCTCGGATATTCTGAGTCCTGTCTACAATAAAGAGATATCGCATTATTTTTGCTGATTCATGAGATGACTATAGAAAAACCAGCAAAAAGAATTACTCTACTAACATTATTAATTTATGATTTTAAAACTTACTGCATATCAAAGGCTATCGTATTTTCAGTAGTTGATGAAACTTGAAAATTCGAAGGTTTGTCTTGAAAAGCATTTTTAAGTTCAATCTCCATTTCTTTTTCATATTCAGCATTGCATTCATCATTCATGTATTCATTATCAGCGTTTGAAAAACTGATATCATTTTGATTTTTCATGAGCCATTCCCATTCGTTATGTATGTCTACATCAGTATCGTCCTCTTCTGTTTCCATCGCGCTATAATAACAATAAAATCGTTACTTTTTTAATAGAAGTGACAATAGCACATAAAAAAATAAGTTAAATGTCTCAGCTAATAAATTTTACCTTGTGAATAAAACTCGTAGTAGTCAGTTGGTGTATTATATAGTAGATGTCGAGTCTTCAGTTAATGTTGTTAGAACAAGTGATTTATTGTGTGAAAGCATTACTTTTTAAGTAGTCAAATAATTAAGTGAGATAATTAAGTCAGATAATTAAGTCTTAAGTTCAATGAAAACTTTCAAATTCACACAGAAAAACTTTTAATAGTTAGTGGATGTAGTAGTAGATGTTGCTCCTCCGCTCGCTGTTGTAGAACTGGATGCTTTCTGCGTGAAAACAGTGCCTCTTAAATAGCTAAAGTTGCACTGGTTGAACCCTATGAATACTAACCTTCTTTATAATATAACTATGAATCAGCATTTTTTTTTCACGCGAAAACCAATGCTTTCGCGGGAATAAATAATTTATTTTCACGCGAATGGAAACCGTTGCTTTCGCGGGAATAAAAATTTTATTTTCACGCGAATACAAACCAATGTCTTCGTGGGAATAAATAATTTATTTTCATGCGAATGGAAACCGTTGCTTAAGGAATTCATAGAAAACGAATTGCAAGATTTTGATGAACAGCTTGGTGTTGATGGTATGTAAACTCAATCTCGAATGCTGACGACATGTAGTCTCAAGCGGATAAAGCGAGCTATAGTGCTTTGTATTATGCAAAATTTACTGTAAAATTTTAATCATCTAAAGGGTTAATTTGATGATTTTCTCAAAATTTGAGAATGTCAAAAAATTAGATATAATGTTTTCTATTGCAATTGTTTAACCATCTAGAGGGCTAATTTGATGATGTTTTTCCAAAATTTATACAGAAATAGTCATAAATATGCACATAATTACCCATACATGAATGAATGTATAACAAAAAATCCTATGTATTGATTGTCATTACAAGTTGTACTGTTTTGTATTACTTACTATTTACTGACTCTAACTATATTATATGGACAGATTTTCCCTACTTATTATACAATAAATGTATATAATCATCTATTGATTCATTTTTAATCAATGTATTTATTTAATGTAGATATAACTCCTCTCTCCTCTCTCTCCACTTTTCCTCTCTCCTCTCTCTCTCAAGATATCATATGAGTTCGAATTACAAAAAATTATCAAAACTTAAATGCCATACATTCAAAATCTAGATGCCATATAAGTTCAAATAAAGTAAAAAAATAATCAAAATTCAAATGCCACTTAAATGCCACTCAAATTCCCCTCAAATGAAATACAATATAAACTCGGCGAATTCATTCAACGCCGTAACCCATTGCATCACCCCGGATTTTGACCCCACAAATAAACACTTGGTAGGGAGATCTGCTCATATATTACTACTGCTATTGAACGTAATCATTAGTAAATACAAACCATAAAAGTTCAGCTTCAAATTAAGTTCTGTAAAAACTTTGGAAATGCACATAATAGTAATATAGGAGCAAATCTCCCTACTGGAGATAAGGTTCTCCTGGTCCCAAGTGCTCTTTTGTTAGCACCAGTTACCAGGGGTTTTGATCGGGGATGCGACCCGAGATGTTCACTGTACATCAGTATTTATTGTATGACTTTGGTGATAAGGTTCCCCTGATCCCAAGTGCCTTTTTGTTAGCACCAGTTACCATGAGAATGTGTAATTGTATGGATTATAAGGTTCTCCTGGCTCTCTAGATGTAAATTATGCCCCTGTTCCCATGAACCCGATGAGGTGCCTTTTTGTGTGCACCAGTTGTTTGAAAGGGTGTAATTACTATGGTGTTGAATGCTGATTAATACATT
Organism: Cryptosula pallasiana; assembly: GCA_945261195.1. Lineage (NCBI taxonomy): Eukaryota > Metazoa > Bryozoa > Gymnolaemata > Cheilostomatida > Cryptosulidae > Cryptosula > Cryptosula pallasiana. The sequence continues at coordinate 33,704,587 of OX183136.1, read as the reverse complement.
GTATGGTGTTGGTATGTGCTGGAGGTTATCCTGGTATTATGTTTATTTTGTTAAAAAATGGTAATAGTGAATGTAATCAAGTATATAATAAAGTGTAATAGGTCGAAAAATATAGTATTGAAGACTATAAAAACGTTTTAATTTGTAAAATATTTAATGACATTACAAGAAACATCATCACATTTAGGTTGAATGATGATGAGAAGATTGTTTTCATTTTTCAGTTCACTATCTTCCGATACAGACCGAGAAAGTCCTGAAAAATCCTCCAAATCATTATGACTAAAAACTCTATAAGCTGGAGGTGATGGAGTTGTTATTGCTACCGAATTTTAATCGCAGATGCACAGATGCAATCATTAGTTGTTTCCATAATAGTTTTGGTTTCTTCATAGTAGTGTATAGTAGAGTCTGTAGGACTTTTTTGTTCAAAAGTAAATCAACGTAAGCCAGAGGGTGTATAACAGAGGGAATTGCTGGAAATGTGGTTCGTAGAGCTGATGTTGTCATCCGTGAAGTCAAAACTAAATCAATGAAATTCCGTCGGTGTAAGTTAGAGGGCCGTGTTGAAAGTGTATTTGGTAGAGTTTGAGTTTTGTTGTCGTTGGAGTTTTTGTCGCCGTTGTAGTTGTTGTCGTTGCTGTCGTCGTCGTGGTTGTTGGAGTTTTTGTCGTCGTTGGAGTTGTTGTCTCGTTGTTGGAGTTGTTGTCGTCGTTGGGGTTGTTGTCGTTGTTGGGGTTGTTGTCGTCGTTGTCTGAGTAGTTGTTCTCCGAGTTGTAGTAAATGATCCTTCGCGGTATAAACGGATATAATTTAAAGCTTCATCCGTTTTGCAAACAAAGTAGTGTTGAGTCCACCTATCATGTCTGTCACAGGTTCTTTGTTGTGCGGTTAATTGCGTGATACATGTGAGTCTAACATATCGATAATTTAAACTTTTTCCTAAACTCTGACTCACTGAAACAACTTTTTCCATACTAAGAATTCCATGATGGCAACCCGAAACTCTATGAGCTAAATTGAATGGATGCGTCTCTGTTGCAAGACAATATCTGATCAGGATAAGAAATAATAGAAGATAGATTCGGTATCCCATTTTATTGAGAGAGACTTTTTTTTTGCCCCAGTTTACGCTTTCATCATCTAGAGTTGACTGCCTTGAATTTCAGCTGTATTTGGTTAATATGCTTATATTAAAACTCAGTATATATAATCTTGGGATCGCATCTGTCTTTCTTAATTCCTTGACACGTGATATTGATGACAATCTTGTTTTGAACAGACTTCAGACTTTCAAAACTCGAAAACGACAAATTCACACCTTTGATACCATCAAAATTAGTGATGATAGAAGCTGGTTTTGCTTTTTTGTTGATCGAACGATTGCACCTCACACATGCAAAGTCGAATGTCTCAAATTCTTCTGTTAGTGGGCAGATCAGACGTGAGGTGTTGTATTCAAATGCGCATAATTCCTCGTTCAAAAAATGGTTTTGTATTCTGAGTAAGTTCTTTCGTATTATTTTTAACCCTTATCACACATTCTTCTTCATTCAGAGTGTATTTTGTGGGAGTATTACAAGATAATTTATTTGTAGAAGTTTGGCTCTTGCAAATCCAAAAAGCGTTTCGAGGAATGAAAAAACCGCAATACAAAAAGTCAGAGGGGTAGAGTCTCACACAGCTTTTTCCATTTCCATCTGTATATCGTATACTCCTTTCGAAAGACGAAAAAAATAAGACGTCATTTTTTTTCATAGTTCCGGCAATACATTCATCAATTTTCTTGGTATAAAAGACTCCACTAACATTGAGAAATGTTAGCATCAATAGCAAGATAAATGTGCAACCCATCTCCAAAATGCTTTTGCTTTCAACGCCGGTAGCCAAATACTTTCATTTGTTGATGATCTTGTCATTTATACGTAAACAACTAGTGACTTATTCAGCTCACTCAGCTGTTTTTGGAGATGCAAGACAATCCCATCAAAGTGATTACCGAAATGCAAGTACGGCTCCAATCGTGTTTGAGACAAAAGAATATTTGAAGCTGTCCAGCGAAATGAAGATAATCCTTTTAAAATCGAAATATCTACCAAATCACCTAGCTCAGCATCTTCCAAACATTGCTTCACATCAATCAGTTCAATCACTCTTTTGAGATCCTTAAAATTGATCAACTTGTCTTGTGGACAGCAGACTTTTGGATCAAAGTAGAGCAGTTTAAGCATTCGAGAGGATTCACTCTTGAAATACAATTACATCATAAAAATCTACTTAGTGTCAATTTACGAGTTAGATTGAGTCATAAGACGAAGTAAAATACTTCTTCGGTAATGTGTTGAACAAAAAGAGGGTCCATGCGTTCCAACGGAATGTGTTCAAATTGGTTCCTTATGAGGCTAGGAATAAAATCAGCCAATTTGGCGATCGACTTGAACCCTTGAGTTTTTCCACTCATATTTCTTCTGTAGCTCAGAGATAAATGAAGCAGGATTTTTTGTAACGCTTCTTTTATGAATCCTTGGATATGTCTGTTGAATCAACAGTCTTCACCAAGTCATCCGAGTTATCTTCTTTATCAATACTGTAGGCATATGGATAACCTTCCGCTATTGCAAGTAATCTACCTTCCAAACACTGATAAGACAGTTTACGTTGAGTTGTAGGTAATAAGTAGGGATTTGATCGTGCACATAAATTTTTTAACATAAAGGGGGACTTTAAATCAGTAGAGGAAAGATTCAAAAAAGCGTTAACCCATTCATCATGCACCAAAAATCCCATTTTGGCATTTTTTAAAACTTGACTTTTATCAATCCAGTCGATAGCATCTGTCAGTTCTTGTTCAGTAGGTGTACCACCTTCTACCAATTCAGCATATTTGTCACAAGTGCTACATTGTCGATCAACGTGTGAACAGTGAGAGTTTAGTAGTAATAGATTTGTTGCTTGCTCGTAAAAACTTCCTCCTAGTACACAGTATACACATTCTTCCGTAAAATAAATCCTCAACATTTCATCAGAAACTTCAGCCAAAAATATTTTGAGTCCTATAGCATTGGAAGCTTCTTGGTGATCAAAGTCTTCAACACACAACATGTTTGTTGTTATTCCAGTTACAAAACGCGAATGATCCGTTTTCAAATTGAAATATCTATTTAATCTTTAAACATTTTAACTATTCAGCATTTTCTTTTTTTGAGGTTAAATATTGTGCTAACCCATGTAGATCTTCATAAATCGTTTAATCTCAACTTGGCAATCATGGATCGGGCGATGTTTTAGTTCTGATGAGCATTCAGTAAGTGCTTGTTCCTTACACTCACTGCAGTAAATGAGATGTTCAGATGGAAGAGAGATATGATTAGCGGATACTTTTATTTCATGTGACTCAGACACACATTGAGCAAGTTTGCTTTGCTTTGTCTGATCTTTATCTCTCTTTAACACTTTATTTGTTTTAACATCTAACAAAACTTTTTCATCATTCACTCCTGATTTACTCTCATCCAAAAGATAGGTTTAATGCTCATTTTTCAACTTTGTTTTCGAATTCTCATCAGGAGTAGAAACATTTTCCAAAGCGCGTAAAGCTTCAATCATAAAACCTATTTGCTCAAAAGGTTTCCCATTCAAGACTAAGACTTGTTCGATATAATTTTGACTATATCCTAGTTTTTTGCAGAAAAGTTTCATTGTTTCTTTTTCATCAGACTGCGCTATACGTTTCATTTTTCCTCAATATTTCTCAAGCTGGCGCTCACACGTTTTGGATTTTTCCGCTCGGTCGCAAACTTCCTCAACGTATTTTTCTCCTTTACTCGCAAGTAGAAAAGAACAGTCTGGAAACCAACGACAGTGTTCCGCGCACGGTATATCACTCTCTTTCCATTCTTTGAGTTTGCCCGAGCAATAAAAACGTTTTACACTATCTCCAAATTTAGTATAGTAAAAACCTGCGGCGGAAAGGTGTTTAATAGAAACTTTACCCTTCCATTGCTTGAAACTGGTTTCTCTTGCTGATTCAGTAGCAAATCGGGGTGTACCAGCACGGTCAATCGAGATGCCTAGGGGTAAAACTTCCACAGTTGAATCCGCTCCCCGTCTAGTTCTTTGTTTTTCCATCGCATAAATTTTGACAATGGAGATGTTTCACTTTTTTTCTTCGGTTAGTTTCCTGGGTCTATACAGTCGATTGTGAGTGTTAAATCCTCTAACAAAACGAAAATGCGGAAAACTTTTAGCATGTTCTTTTGTTGGATGTTCATCTTTATCTTTCCAGTTTAGTAATACCCTTTTGCAAAAAGCACATTGAACACCGTTGTCTTTTTCAAGATATTAAAATCCAGCTGCCGCCATACTTTCACCTCTGTGTGTATCCGTATGACTCCAGTTTGTAACAAACGACTTTCTTTGATAACTCTGATCAAGCATCAAAGTCTCTATTTCATAAAAAGAGAGTTCATTGTAAATGAACTTGAAAAATTCCTACGGGGAAAGCTCCGCAATAGTTTTTTGTAATTTTGATGACAAAAGACTACAGCGATTTTCCGGATAAGTTACAACAACATAAGTCATTGTATCAATATCAGGAAAAGAGCATTGTAAAAACAAAGAGTTAGTATTGAGTAAACTATCATCTATCCAGCCGATAGAAGTGTCAGTATTTTCAAAATAATTTCAATTTTTTTTTTCTATCTTCTTCTTCATTACGAATGGTATTCGCTATACATCTGTTGTTTGATGTAGGACACACTATTTATATACAATATAAGTAGTAACTTCAGTTATTAATCAAGATGAAGCTTTTGTTGAAAACTTCTTTTCCCCCCACCCTCGATCATTGTTATTCTAAAATAAAATAATAATGTTGTGGAGCAAAAATAAAAACCAACAAAAATAACTTTGACTTCAAATTTTTCGTTGCACATTTGAATTGATTACAATTGAAACGAATATAAAAACTTACGTTACAAATGAAGGCTCTTTCTTTGATTTAGATGAATGATATGTATAGTTGCTTGAATGTAAGCTGATTCCTCTGAATTTGGATGAAGACGAAGCTAATTTTCATTTAAAATCCTAAAATAATAATAAAACGTCTTACTAAAGTTTACATCTGTTTTTTGTGATCACATAAACTTTATTTTTCAGCGTGCTATAATCAAATAGCTTTAAGAAATAGGTAATATTGCATAAAGAGCATGTAGTCAAGTTTTTCAGCTAGTGCTAATTAATTTTTTAATATTTCTTATCTTGATACAGAGAGTAGTAGTAGTAATTCTAGTAGGCGTTGTAGTAAATGCTGTAGTAGATCCTTTTTCTTCAGATGCTGTTGTTGAAGTGGATTCTTTCTGTGTAAAAGGGCTGGTTCTTAAATAGTAAAAGTTGCACCAATTGTCCTGATCTGAAACCAATAAGAATTCTCACGCGAAAGACGTTTTATGACATATAACAAAGTGAATAAGCTTGTTCATTTGCGTCAAAACTAATTTTTATCTACGTGAAATTGTATTGTTTTCAGCTAAAAACTATTTTTCATTCAGGGGATAAATAATGTTTCATTCGCAGGAAAACTAACTTTCTTACAAAGCAAAAAAGTTTGATTTCTCCGTGACAAAATTATTTTTTATTCATGTGAAATTGTGTTATTTTTTCAAGTCAAAATTAATATGTTTTTCAGCCAGAAAAACTATGTTTCATTTGCGGGAAAACAATTTTTACTTCAGATTGAAAATGATTGTTTTCCGCGTAACAAAACTGTTTTTTATCAGCGTGAAATTGTCTTGTTTTCAGCTAAAAAATTATTTTTCACTCACGCGATAAATAATGTTTTATTCACATGAAAACAAAGTTTTTTTCAGAGTGAAAAAGATTGATTTTCGTGCAACAAGATTAATTTTTATTCGCGCGAAATTGTGTTATTTTTCATGTTAAAAATAATATATTTTTCAGCCACAAAAACTATGTTTCATTCACACAAAAATTCAACATTTTTGATATTGGAAAAACAATCTTTTCGCGTGATAAAAAACAAAAAACCTTTTTTTGACAGGAAAACCATTATTCGCAGGAAAAAAACCTTCATACTATATACAGGTTTTCTCACAAAAAAAGACAATATTTTTTATCTAAAAAAACACTATCTTTGCATGAGAATCCTTCATAATATATATATCTTTACAGAGGTGTCAATAATACTAATATTATAAAGAGTTTTTCACACAAGACAACAATATTTTCTGAATATTTTATGAATAAAGTAATGGTTTTGCATAAAAAATAGGAAATTTGAATAGGTCAATCCGTGCAATTTCGACTAGATAAGATCCATCATTTAAACAATAAAATCATTCACACCAACAACATCTACATAGCAACTACTACATTTACTTGAAACGCTAGAAAGACTCTCAGCAATAAGGTGAGAATTAACAAATAATTATTCAATGCATATTGGTAAAAAGTCAACTAGTTTTACCATATCGTATCGGAAAGTTAATTTCATATTTTTAATTATTTATTCTTATTGGTAAAGATCAACTAGTTTTACTATGACGTATCAGAAAGTTAATTTTAGATTTTTAATTATTTATTCTTAGGAGCACTTGGTTAGTTTTTATTTTAAAAACAAAAATTTTTTACATTGAACAATCTGTTTCCTAGTTTTTTGTTTTGTTTCCAGTTCAACTTCTCACTCAATACTATGAGTATGGATGAAGACCACAGAAGCCACTGCCTTCCAACATTGGAACCATAATCTGATGATAAAGAAAATATCCCTCCTGATTCACCTATAATAAGGAAGAAACTAAAAAGAATTTGACCAAAACCATGGGATTCCGATAGAAATAAAACAATTGACTATGCTTGGACTCTGAGAGAACCTTCATACTCAAATCTTTCCTGGTTATCAAAAAATGCTGCTAGTATGCTCAACTCTTGCCATATCAATGAAAGAGTAATGATTGGGAGGTTTCAACCACTCCACCTAAATCCAACACCATCGCTTTTCGAGATAACCTACATCGAAACACCGACTGAGGATGTCTATAAAAACTTATGCATTATCCACTACAATTTTGAAACATTTAGTAACAGAAGACAAGTCAGATCTATGGTGATAAATGAAGAATCTGACAACTTAGCTCCACCAGGACTTGATGTTCCAAGACTGGTGATCTTTATGGGAATCGATCAAGAAAAACGACCGATCTTTCATCCAATCAGATTCCCACCTAATATTTCCATTGAGCAAGCTAAACAGTTAACCAGGATAATACAAAAGAAAACACCTAGTCAGTTGATCAGCATGGTTTGTATCGCAACTCTCTCTCAGTTTTCTGTAGGTAGCGTAATCAGCTCTGAATCTCCTCAAATAATCCCTCAGTTAACATTACCTAATGGGGAAGCGGTAATGAATGCGTTACTGGTGAATTACAGATGTTTGCAATCTGATGGTTTGATGATGGGAGTTCTATACATACCCAAAAAACATGCTATTGACATAAAACGAATTGGAACAGGAGTTATCCTTTTACAAAATTGAGAAGTCAGTAGATTTGGTCATCTTCGAAATGATATCGTAGCATTCACGCTGTTGCAAGCGATAGAAGTAGCTCAAAACATAACCGACAAACTTGAATTGGAACAGATGAACTACTTTGCTCCAGGTGAGATTGGCAAAAACAAGGTCTTACTGCTTTCAGTAGAAAATGTATCTTCAACGGCTTTGAAAGAATCACAAGTATGAGGCAAAAATTGTGCTCAAAAAGAACAAGATGGTCAATACAACTTGGTGAGTGGTTTCTCTTTTCTATTTAATATAAACTAGCTAATGTAACTAATACTTTAACTCAAATTAGATGAAAATATTTATACACGAAGCAATTTTTGTTTTAGATATGCAAAGATAGAACTGAACAGAGGAACTAAACAAAATACTCTAGTTTCATCGAGGATTCAGTAAAAATTCTTATAATAGCATTGAATCAATCAGTAAAAGGTGTTACTCAAACTCTTTATTAACAAATAGATATAATGCTTACTATTGCAAATATTTTCCAAATACTGTAAATTTTAACCACTTTCTATGTATTTTCTTATGTATATACATAATGTTACCAGCGAATGATAAAAATGAGTAAACTATTTTTACAAATCAATATAAAATAGCTAAAGTATTGCGAATAGTATATTAAAGTCCTATATACTGTATGTGCAATATGAATAAATACTGTGGGATAACCTCCAGCGCATACCAACACCGTACAATGTATTAATCAACATTCAACACCATAGTAATTACACCCATTCAAACAACTGGTGCACTCAAAAAGGCACCTCATCGGGTTCACGGGAACAGGGGCATAATTTACATCTAGAGGACCAGGAGAACCTTATAATCCATACAATTACAGGTTCTCATGGTAACTGGTGCTAACAAAAAGGCACTTGGGACCAGGAAAACCTTATGACTAAAGTCATACAATAAATACTGATGTACAGTGAACATCTCGGGTCGCACCCCCCATCAAAACCCCTGGTAACTAACTGGTGCTAACGAAAAGGCACTTGGGACCAGGAAAACCTTATCTCCAGGAGGGAGATCTGCTCTTATATCACTACTGTACATGTATATTGAAGTTGCTCATAACTCACTTCGGACTTAATTCTATCACAATAATTTCATTTTAAAACCTTTGTTGTTTATTTTTAATAGTTAATCAAACTGAAATGAATAAAAGTTACTTAGAGGCAGTTATTGCTTTATCGCACCGAAGAGGTCGGAAAATGCAAGGAATCTGGTCACAGACACACTAGAATTTTTCATCTTATTGAATAGACATTGAATAACAAATGTTCGTAAGCATAATGGTTATTTTGTTCTGCTGAGGAGTATTGGTGGGTGAAGAAGTGGGTTAGGTTTTAGGTGCTTTTTCGTGACGTGTTCATATTTATTTTGTAGACAATGGTTTCACTGTCGTTTTTACTTTTATGTTGCTAAAATGAAAAGCAAAGAAATGTTTCATTGGCATTTGTTTAAGATTCAGTTAAGTTTCTTAACATGAAAGGATTAAACATCATGTACATTAATGGATTAATGACCGCGGAGAGATAATTGCATGGATGGTCGAGTGTGAAATCTGGCTATAGGAACTAGGCTATTGATAAACTGTAACACAAATTCCAAACTTTTGGCTGGCGTATTCAATTCTAACCTGTTTGCACAGCCTAAACTGATATCTTTGTGAATGTGCTTTTAATTTTTGAGTTTACCCCATTAATTATTGGTAATACCATGTCAACTAACAAGTTTTTTCAACTGTTATTGATTAAATGTATCCTTATTGTTTCCGGTTTTTGTAGGCGGTTGCACAAACAGCCATAGCTCGCATCTCCAATGCCCTTGAGAAACTCACTTCCTTAGAAAAAGAAGCAACTTCTTTTTTCTTTCGGATGTTGGATGAAATCAAAAAGAAATTTTATCAAGGAGTCATTTGGGTGATGGAAAAGTTAGAGTCTTTCACCAATGCCATTATGAAAGCTGTGTCTCAAATTGGATCTGTCTTTGGACTATTTCTATCTGGAGTTACAGATGAAATGTACTAACTAACTGTCACGAAATCATTAGCACAAAAGTGCGTTTGCCAAATTCGATGTACCAGTTTCTAGCGCTTGGCGTGATTTTTAACTATTTTGTAATTTTATCATTTGTATAAAATTGTTTGAATAAGCAATAAATTATTTGAGTTTATTTCTTGTCATTAAGTAAGCAGTTGGTTCGACATTTGGTCAAAGTACCTTGAAATCCAGCACCATAACAAAAATGACTTTAAATATGCAGTTCTATTATGTACCGTAGTAAGGCGCTATGTAAAAATAGACACATGATCACTGGTAACTTGGTCTAAAACTTGATTCTTGAAATACAGAGTTTACTGCATGTTATGCCTAGGCTTCAGCTACAATCACACCTGACTTGAGTCTTAAAATTCAAACATAGTTGGACATAGTTTGTTGTAATACAATCCTATAGCCACTACCATATCTTGTGCTAAATTGGCAGAAAAGTTGTGCTATCAACCTTAAGATTGCTACCCAGGTGGTCTTTTTAAGTTAATAGCTTCTGTTTATTGATACAAAATCGTCTTGTTTCAATAAATAATTCTTTTTGAGTTATGTTTTTTTCTTTTACATAGTGCGATGCTTATATTAGTAATATTGCAATGCATCAAAAGAATGATCCATATTCATGTCTTAATTGCACTAAGATGGCTTTCAAATAATTGCCTGATGTAAAAAGCAAAAACTTGTCATGTTAAACTCACTCGTGTATATTTTGTCACATTTGACTGAGCTTGAAATGTTGAGAGATTGTTCTTGACAAACAGACTGAATGATTGTGTAACTGCACTAATGCATGTTAGTTTCTTTTATGTTTAATAACTGAGTTTATTATGGAGTGATGAAACGCCTCCCCTAATGTTGGCAGGCTCACACAACTTAATCCATGGGAATGCACCCATTTTCAGCGATTCAAACGACTATACAGATTACAACTGTTTCACCTCTGGCCAGAATTTTGGCGAAAGCCATAAATTATCTGTCAACTCATATTCAAAATGAGACATTACCAACCAAGATGAATCT